>SNQJ01S0114116.1:58372-74473 GCA_010110895.2 Picea sitchensis | reverse complement strand
ATGAGGATGTGATAGGTGGCACCAATCCCTCACCTTGACAATTTGTTAAGCTTTGATGACACAAAACTTCACGTAATTCTGATGTTGAGGGGGAAATAGAGTGCAATCACTAGGAGACTACCTTGACTATGATTACAACAACTAATCATGCAGTAGTGCAACCTTACAAAGAGGAAGTTGGAGGTTTTAAGACATCAAATAAGATCTTGAGTGTAGGTTTTTGGTAACCTTTGGTGCATGAAGGCCCACACAAAAAGTTGTTTACTATTTTTGAATCCATAGTAATTAAAACTATGTCTACAATATCCAAAGTAGTGGATGTCTATTTAGAGAATCAAGATGGTCTAAAATTTCATTGTATGGTTCATTTGACTTAAGCAGTTCTAAAAAAAATGATGTAGACTTTAAGGAAGGAATGAATTCCAATGTTAGTGTTTCCAGTGGCATTGGTGGCCACTTTCCATCCTTTTATCACTAAATAAAATCATAGGATGACTCACTACTATCTTGGAAGGTAGTGGAGCCAAAGCACCCCACAAGGAAGTAAGTGCCTAGTTTGGTTTCAGTTGGTAGGAATTAGCATATTTTAAACATGAGATCAAGAACTTGAGTCTATTAAAGAGAGAATCACATACAAATAAGTGAATTAGAAAATCCAAGTAGGAGTGTTTGATTCTACAACACATGATGATGTACTTTCATGGTTTTCAATGTAGAATTGGACTAGCTATCTAGCTTGTTTGAAGGCATGAATACAAAGGTGTACTAAGGAATGAGAAATTGGAGTTGAAGGTAAGTACAAGTGTGTGCGGAAATGTGATGAAATTTAAGTGGGTTTAGTTGAAAATGGATGGTGAGTCTGTGTAGTATAGTAGTTAGTTGACAAAGACATGTAGAATTTACGAGGATGTTGTTGGGGCAACATTGAACATAAGTGGGGGAGGATGTAAGGATTTTTGTTTTCCCATAAAGAACAAATGCACTTTCCATGTGTACTATATTGAAGGTGAAGGAAAATAGTATGAGTCGGTTGTGACTTAGGAACTTGACATGGTGTAGCCACACACATTACAAGATGCATTTCAATATGGGTGAGGTGCTCACTAGAGTGAAACAAGTTGTGCATATGGTGCATAGCGATTTGTCTTAAGTTGCGATGAAAAAAGTGTCATTGTCTTGGTGGAGAAAAAGGATGATAAAGCTTAATGGAGAATACATCCTAGTCAAATACCGAAGAGTGTGAATTTATAGGTTTGATAGGTCTACAACATGATAAGGTTGTAGGTAGCAAGTGAGTTACTAGAAAGAACACCACAACAAGGAACACCTTAGTGGAAGTGTTTTGGGTTGCAACACTTGGCATGCATAACTTAGTTGAGAAGATGGGTGTGGGAGAGTCACCCACTAATGAGTGGTGTGGTAACAATTGAAGCATTGTGCTCAGTGCTATAGTGTCTTATGGAAGAATTCAAGGTGAGACATAGTTTGCAGTGAAAATGATCCAAGGAGGGAGAATGCTAACAAGATATTCAAGATAAATACTCCAATTTGAGGCCTACAAGAGGAAAAAACCAGTTTCTGTAAAGAAAGATTGCAATCAATATGTTGGTCCAAGTTTGCAAGTAGGACATATAGAAACAGTTAATGACTACATGGATTTCCCCCCTTCTTTTGAAGGTGGGAATGTGTTATACTATGTTGCTAATTCCCAAAAGGTGGTGGGGGCACACAACTCCTCCATACAGGTAATTTCCTTCTTATTGTCTAATCAATTGAGTTAAATAGGATAATAAGGGCTTGGAAATCTCAAATAGTTGTGTTAGTTGAATGCCATCTAGTTCTTAGTCAATTGAGTAATGTAGATTGGGGTTGTAAATATTATTTGAAAGGGAGCATATTTTATTATATCCTATCATAACACAATATCTAGTGGAGTGCTTGTAATGTGGAAAGACATTAGAAATTTCTACCAAATAAGGTTTATGGTAGACAATTCAAGACATTAAGCTATTACCCACGTCCCAACAAATGGTCAATAACTCTATATTGTCAGAATCCATGCACCTACTAATCCTAGAGACAAAGAAAGAGATGCATTCTAGGGTACACATTAATATTGGAGAAGCTTTGGCTCGAGGAAATTTTAACAATACCTCCTATTCGCGTGTTTCAAAAGGGGGTTTTGAAGAATATTGAAAAAGGAATCTCCACCTACAATTTCAACTTCATATGTGCATTGGAGAGTAATCTACGCCAATTATTATTTGAACCTATATTTCAATTATTTGTTCCTTAAGAATTAATGGAAACACCACATTTTTGTGAAAATAAAAATTGGATTAATCTTAGTGAATGGTTGCATATTATAAGGGGAAAGTGGGAGGATGTATTTAAAATACAACTATATTTGGGTGGTGAAGCTTTTATGTGGTGTATTTACAATACAACTACATTCCTTGACTAAGGTTTGGAGTAGGACATTAACATTCCTTGGCTAAGGTTTGGAAAGTTTTGATTGTAAGGGGCCAATTGTTGTTGCTACACATTTACTTTTCTTGTTTAGAATGTATCAAGGATAGAAGTTCAAGGTAAAGTTTTAGGAACCATCAATATAGATGTACCAAGACTCATGTATCTAAGGGATAATGGCATGGTTGATGGGGAGACCCAAGGTTCAATTGGGCCATGGATAGTGAGTGGAGAAACCACTTTAAAGAAAGAAGGAAAGATATATGTTCCATCAAAAGGGGGATATGTTGAAAAGGCCAGGAGATGGTCAGATCAAGGGAAACAACTATTTATCTAAGAGGAGGGGCTTCCCTCTTGATTGGAAGAGAGGTTAGTTTCAAGCTAAGAGGAAGGTTTAGTGAGTTGAATGTGAGGACCTCACAATATATCAAGGCCTTGTGAGAACTCTAGCTCAACACCTTGGAGGCAAACCAAATGGTTGTATATTGCCACCTTCGCCTGCCATACTTGGATGAGTACATGGTCATATACCATGGATGTAAGAGGGTGAAATGTTGAACATGTTCATGATTGGATTCTAGTTTCCCTAAACGTTAGTTTTGAGGATGCATGTATTCCTGTCCAAGAGGTTGGGAGAATGTTGGGAGAAATAAGTGGAACCTCACTTATTTTCAATAAAAGGAACACACCACTCCCTATTGTAGGGGGAGGCTAGTATAAGAAGTAGAATTTACTAGATAGAGGGGGGATAAAAGTAGTCTTTGACCACTTTCAGAATGGGATCATCCTTTTTAACAAGGACAAGGACTAAAATATCTTCAAGGGAATTTTATATATTTCCATCAAGGACGTGGACAATTCTGATGTGGGCAATTTTTCATGGAGGCATTTCTCCCAGACCTCTTCATGAAAGATTGTGAATCTATGGTGCATGTACAAATATGTGAGATGTGGGTTTATGATAACATTTTGAATTCTCCAATCACATTCTCTATTTACCTTGTGTAAACCATTCCATTTGGTGTTTTTTGAACTAAATGTAAAGAACAATGTTGGAGATTTATAAGACGTAAGTTAGGTATGAGTTATTTGTTACCTCTTTATTCCATTTTATTTTAATGGTATACATATTTTGTATTGATCAAATGAGGAATTAACTCAGAACTGATGCCATTAGACACAAACTCAATCCTAAGGCCAACTAAGGAGAAAAAACAACACACGCTAATTAATCTATGAATTAAGCACGCAAACAAACCTTCTCACAAAGAAGCGTTATTTGGTGATGGAATCCAACATCGCAGAATCAATGTGCAAAGGGGTTGAGTTTCGGCGGGTGGGAAAGTTACGTTGACAACCTACTTAACAAACTAACACCCTGGTGCAATTTACCTCACCGAGCATTGGGAAACCCTCCAAAGAGTCCGAGTGAGTCTAGCCAATGTCGATCCCAGATACAACACCACCTTCCCTATGTTGTCACCTTGTGTAGGAAGTTTAAAATATTATGGCCTCTATGGTACCACATACTATACCAAAGCAGAGGGGGGACATTTGACAGTTGACACCAATACCAACAAAGCAGGGTTGATTACTCCGAGGGCCCCAATGTGACCTCGTGATTGAACCTTGTTTTATAAGGGATTCCCAAAGTCAGTGATATAACGATTGGATTTCACTCCCTAACTCAAGGATTTATGTTTGTTTAGCATCTTTGGAAAGTTATTCTCACAATCCTATTCCAAAGATCTACACCTAAGCTAAGATGGGTTTGAAGAGTCCTGGAAAGTTTGCTAGATAAATTTTAATTAGTGCTTGAATTTAGGTTGTTTTTACTCAAAGGAGTGGTCGTGAAACTGATGGCATTTTGACTCGACTCTTTAAACCATGCAAGAGGAAAATGAAATGAAAGAATTTCAACTTCGATGAAAACTAGCTATGGGAAGGACCAAGAGGTTTTAAGCAAAGAAATAATTTCTTGATAGATTACTATGTGTGCAGTACTGCTAATGAAAAAAAGTATGAGATAATTATCTGGATAAATGGAAGCAAAATGACCCAAATTTTAAAAATACCATGCAAATGTCATAGTTCACTTAGTACACCTATACAACATTGAATCAAATGTCATATTTTCTAACATAGTAAATTTTTATTATTATAGATACCACCATACACATCTTGAATACTCATACGGATCATGGGAGCTTCGCCTTGTTGACCAATATCTTATCATGTTCATTCATAAAGGTTTTTTTTTTTAATTATGAAAAATAGAGTCAATATATTGTAGGTATTGGGAACCTTGTTGAAGGTAACCCAACCTTGGAGAGAGATACAATATCAACTACATATCAACAATTGTGATGTGAACATGTTCTATAATCTTATCAATGAGGCAAGCATACCTATGTTCATGATGATAATCATGTTAATTACAATATGAAACCATAACATGTGTAACATGATACATTTGAATTCGGGTCATAATACCTCTATGAAATAAATGTTACTTATGGTTGAAATATGTGATGAATGTGTGTTTCCTTGATGAGGGACCAAAACTATTATAATAAACAAATCCCACTAGAAAAGTTCTTTGAACATGTTGATAGCTAACCATTGATAATTCTATGTTGATTAAAAAATAATGAAAAATAGTCATATTACATGTTCATTGGTGTTATAACCCTATGTTTCATAGGATCACCTGGTGATTATAATCTCTTCTTATAGTTGTATTATATTGTAAATAATGTTTTATTCTGCAAATGATTTACAAAGAAAAAGAAAAGAAAGAAAAAGAAAAGAAAAGAAAAAGAAAAGAAAAAAGAAAAAGAAAAAGAAAAGAAAAAAGAAAAAGAAAAAGAAAAAGAAAAGAAAAGAAAAAATACAAAAAATCAAAAGAGGGTACAAAAATAGAAAAGAAAAGGATAAAACCCCATGAAATAATTTGGCTTGATTCATACTGTCTAACCATGATCAAGCTATTTCAATTTATACAGATAGGATAGTGAATAAATTTGGCTACAGAGTTTAATCTTATCCAAATTAGATAGGTTAGTGAATAAATTTTATCAAACAATTTAAGCTTGGTCAAATGTCTTAGGTTAGAGTAATTTTGACCCAACAGATTAATCTGGGTCACTGTGATAGGTAAATAGATTAGGATATAGGTTAGCATGTATTATTTCAATAATATTGATGAAAGGGTGATTAAAATTCCTTTGATTTGAGTTGAAATGATGTATTTTTGACCCCTTGGTGAAAAAATAAAGAAAGGGGAGATAAAAAAAACCCATAAATTTTTTATATCCTAAGTTTTGTGGCGATATGACAGCCTTGGCGCTTTGTGAATAAAGTGCGTGCTAATATCAATGGCCTATCTAAATGCGCTCAGATCTACGGTCGGTAGAGAATATTGGAACCCCCCCGACCTTTCTGCCTTTATCGATAGAGGGGGGTCCGAGTTGGTGGTTTTCCAAGCGCAGGCCCCTCATAACATGTCACATTCCTGTTAACCTGGACCCCCCTCACTCCTTACCTATTACATCCTACCCCCCCATCCAGGTAAACCGCAAAACCACTCATCCATACCACCTTCGCGCTCCGCCGCCACACTCCACTACCCTGCCTACATGTCACACTCCACTCACCTGTCGCCCGCCACATCCCATCCACCCGTTGGCCATCCATTACCCTCCACATCACCTCCATCTACCTGTTGGTCATTCAATGCCCTCCACATCACATCCGATATGTGTGTTGGCCAATAAATGCAATCATCCATTACCGTTACTAGTCCGACTCACCATCCGCTCCATAACGGACACCCTTTCAACCATTTAACATCATTCTTTCACCATTTTACACTGCTCATCAATCCAGTCTCAGTCGACGCCATCATTTCCCATTCTCGAGACAACTTCCATCGATCTTACAGTCAACAACCGCCATTAAAACCTGGTAAACACAGTTAACAACAATTTTTCATTTGCAGGTATTAGTTTGATCATGGCGCCCAAGTCCAAATCCACCGAAACTGAAGTAAATCCTTTCCTCCCTCCTCTTGTCGACTTGGATCACATACCCTTGGCCGATAAAGATTATTTAATTGTAGAGATGAAGTGTGAATTCGACTTCTTCGAATTACACTTCTGGCTCAAGGATGTTTTTCTGGATCAAAGCGATGGAATCGGACTCTGGGAGTCCAATATTCCACTGTATCTTTTTCCCGAATTTTCCTTGAAATACCAAGCTCACTACCTTCCCGACCAAAGGGCCATTTTCTCTTCGTCTGGAGAAATGTTTTTCACCATCACCCCTGAAACAATAAATAAAATACTGCAGATACCCAAAAATGATTATGCTTCCCCCTTCTCCATTGAAATTTTGACTGAGCTATACTAGAAATTGTCTTTCCCACAAAGAGCTCAAATATTTGAACTTTTCCTAGCAGAAAATGCTCAATTACCCAAAAATAATCCCCCATATCATTCCTCCATATTCTCAGTCAAAGGTAACCAAATCATCTCATCCCTATGTTGCCTGCTAGGGTACTATTCTGATGAATGGGTAGATGAACCCATTCTAGGTTTTCTATCCATTTTCTCCACTAAGGAAAAGGATACTACAAATTTTGACTACATTCAGTTTCTAGTTGACAACATCCATGAATAACTATTCAATTTTTCTCCAGAAGGTATGTTCAGGTATTCTTCAATATTGGTGTACTTGTTCCTCTCTTTCCAGGCGGACAAGTTCTCCTTATCCCAGTAGAAGTTGGACCAAGATCGTAACCCTCAACCTGTGACTTTATGGACATCCATACTGAGGAAGAACTCATCTGATTTCAACTTCAAGCAGTTCATTGACCAATTCTACCATCCAATGGTATGCATGCTCAGTGGAAGAAAAAAACCAAGGATAAATGAGGAAATTTAGAGAATTCTACACTTGTCAGACCTAGATAAAACAGAGGACTGGTACCTCTACTAGGATCATATATAAATTAGGATCTATAGATGTGAATTATCCCCTTACAAGCTACCAAAGTATTTGTCTATCGGGATATTCACTTTGGAATATATCAAACTGATGATAAATTCAGATGATATTCACTTTGTAGCTTTCAAGAAGAAACAATAGCTCAGGATCAAAGTCAGATAGGTTCTTTCATTTGCAACAACAAAGATGCAGGGGAAGAAGCCAAAAAGATGCTAAAGGAAATGAATTTTAGTATACGTTTCCCATGGCACTATGACCCTTGTGGCATTATTGCAAAAACCAAGCTTAAGAACAAGATTTCTCCCTATGCTCATGTGCCTGTTGGCAGCCAATTCACCTTTTTTTTATGATCCTATAAGTTGCCTACACCTATGTTTTACAAACATCTTTTTTCATCGCAATTTTCAATAGACGAAATTTTCATTTATTGCGACATTTGCACATTTGTCTTCGTTAAGTTTTCACAACTATAAGCGTGAAAACTTCTCCTTTCGAAGTTATATTTCGATCATTATCTGAACTGACAATATCTCTTTTGTCATCATGCCTATTGCACTCATCTTTTATTGATCATTATATAACTGGCAAAATCCTTTGATCAATACTCATACTTCGATTGATTGTAACTTGGTTTTATTGAGTTTGTAAGGCATTTGGATTTGAACTTTATATGACTTGCCTGAACATTGATTCTATGAAAATGCATAGGGGCTATGATTAAATTTTTATATATGATATAATCCTAATGTTAACTTTTGGCTTGTCGACTATATGAATATCGTTTGGCACGTTGATTAAACTATTGATATCGGTTGATACATTGGCACATAGTTGAGTTTGGTATAGATTTCAATTTGACTATCGGGTGGATTAATAAAATCTTGGTATAACGTTGATCGTGCATGCACTTTAATTAGTCGGCCAAGTGATATGATTGTTCACTATGCTATAATGGTTGAATTACTATGTAAATCGACGGTTGTACTTTGACCCTAATTGATTTGCATGGCAATGAATAACTTCACCACCTTCGCATGCTTGCATTAATGCATATCCCTTTTGCTCGTTTGTTTCTCAGCTCGGGTAGATTTTCTCCTGTGTGTGTTGGTGAATCCAAACCCTTCCCTTACCATGTGTTCGGCTCCATGGCACCAGTCGTTCGAGTTGAGCCCAATGGAAATCAAGCCCTGTTAATGTTTGACAATTCCCATCAAGATTTGGAGGACAGTGGATGGCTTATCTTCGTGAAACGATTTGAGGGTTTTAACCTTTGTGTAGCGCGACGGTTTTCCATGACTTTCGATGGTTGTCGAGCCAAGGTGGGCGATATACAGTTAGAGATCGATGAATAGTTTATCAGCTCAGCTACGGGCTTACCTACCTCGGGACAACGTTGGTTTAAGAATTGCAAGGTCGAGGAAGTGCCATGGACATTGTTGTTTCAATCGCGCAAAGTCACCTCTTGTGACAGAGGTATGCCCATATCTATGCTCAAACCACGATGGCATGAATTTTTAATGATACTTAAGCAATTCGTGACCTGTGAAGGTCAATACGGACTTGTGTTCCTCTACCACCTGCATTTACTGATGATTTTTATAGGGTATCCTCTAAACATGCCTTTCTATTTTCATCGGAGCTTGTATAAGATGTCGAAAAGATATAAAAGGCAGCAGGCTGACAGCAGCCTGTTCCACCATGGGCTTATTAAGCTCATCGTTGTTTATTATTTGATTTTGCATGGTGATAGTTGGAAGGCTTTCATCGCCCGTAATGGTTTTGAAGACACCGACCCTGTACAGGTTGATAAACGTGTGGTAATTGAAACTAAGTTTGAACCGCCTGTACCCTTACACCTCCTACTGCCTAAACCCTCGGTCGACCCTAGTGGTGACTTACCCGACACTGTAACTAAGAGTGCAGACGCCATTAAAAATCATATGAGAAAAAATCCCAAGGCAAGCCTGACTGCCAATGCCAAAGGGAAAAGGAATGCCCGACTCATTTTGAGAATGGCCAGGAACAAACCAAAACCCTCGGCCGAGTCTAACCCTATCATTCTAAGAGAGGATTCCAATTCTGATATTAAGCATTTTCTGGCCAGCGAGTATCCCTACTCGCAAGGTTTATGTGCCAAGCCCCCTTATGATTTTGTGTCAAACCTTCCCCCCTGCCTAAAGGACGACCCTAACTACCTGGGTATTAAGTTGCCTCGTGAAACCCTTGGTCATTTGGCCGAACCCTCGCCTGCTCTGTCTAAATCCACACAGTCACCCTATGACCAATGCAATTTGTGGTTAGAGCGATATTATATTGATGTTCCTATACTCCAATCAAAGATTCAATCACTGGAAGACCATATTGCAGTGCTAACCAGTCAAAAAGACAAGCTACGAACAACAGATAAAAAGAAAAATACAATCGGCTCCATCCTGTTCAAAAACGTGGAATCAGCCACGGCTGTTGTAAATTCCAAGCTGGCATAATCAAGCAACCTCCTCGCTACACAGGTATGGTTTCAACATCGTTTCATTTTGTAAATAATCTAGGTTGATGCAATGATTTGGATTCAGTTTTAATAGCTCTGTTTACATCTTGAATGGCTCTATTATAATCGTGTGCATTCTATATATAGCTTTGCTTTGAATAAAAATAAATTTCGATTCAATATGCGATGTCATCATTCCCATTATAGAAATCGATAGATTTTGATTGGATTTGAGTGGTCTGTGTTTAGATTTGATTGATTGGTTTGCCTTATTAAGTTGACGAAATTAATAGTTTGTCTTCGAATGGATTGTCTTGGTATCTACTCTGAACTGTAAGTTGTCATAATTACGATCATGTTGGATTTGATCTCGTTATGGTTCAGATGCTCTGATTGGTAAACTATTTCAAAGAGGTTGTTGGTTACGATATGCTATATCATGTGATTTTCAAAAAAATCGTGAATATTGCTCTGTTCGGTTTTAATTTGGGAAATAAAGACTCTGTTTTTATAAAAATGATATACTCATGTAAGTCGATGCTAGTAATATTCATACCCGAATCATGGGACAATTTCGATTCATGATGATTATGTTAAGACTCCTTGCTGTTTGATTCGCTTAAATCGAATTCAGTTGATTCAATTACTCTCATTAGTTAGATTCACATCGTGAAGTGTCGCTCTGTCTGTTTTTAACTTGCGAACGAATTGGTCAATATTTGTTGCCTCTATCGAATCCTGTAATAATGCGTTTTAAACAAATAATTTCAATCAAAGGAAATCGATATTGTCTATCCAGCTTACTAAAAACAAGTGATCATATAATTCTTGTGAGCCCTGTTGCCAGCTGAGTGATATCATCATGATTTCGTTATGCACCAGTGTTTATTTAATTCGTTTATGATATGAATTTTTTTGTTATATCGTTACAGCTGTAATGATTGGAAAATGATTTTGTTGGATTGGATCATATCTCTTGTTTAACAATCGCATACGATATGTTTGATTATCGGTTTTAATTGGATATGAAACAATCTTCTGACTGTCTGATTATGACTCTGTGGACCCGATTGTGTGGTAACTAAGGAACAAAGTATTCCTATCTCTGTATTCGGTTGAATAATTTTTTGTCCTGTTTAATTTTGAATGATATAACCATTCCAATCTCAATGATTCGTTTTTAAATCGTTATTGGAAGACAATTGGATTTAATTCTTTTAAAATATTTTGAATCGATTCTGATGCTGATATTGTATCTTATTTAGACTAGGTACAGAATCAGAGGATTCTGTAGCTAGTCTATAGAATTTAATTTTCTATCATTTATTAATAAAAGAGTCTTCTAACTTGTCTATTTTGGATCATTTTCAGGTGAATTCGAATTGCATGGGATTTGATGGACGGTCTAGAGGATATTTAGATGCTTTAGTTTCATTTTAGTTTCCTAGTTTAGTTAAACTTGGGAATATCTTCCCAGATTATGTAAACAGTTTGATAACTTCCACAAGGAGGTTTTACCCTGTGGAAAAACTTATAAATACTTATTATTTTTGTAATAAGGGAATCCTCATTGGTGGGAGAACAAGGATATGGAATTCTAATACAGACTGAGACAGAAGTTGATGTTCTGCTACAGCTTTAGCTTTTCATAATATCAATCTTTTGTTTCACGTTTATGTTTATCAATTTGCATTTGGTTAATGATTACTTTAGCTATCTTAGTCTTTTGCAAATGATATGATTTAATTAATGTTTCATCCATATATGATTTCTTCCAAGTATTTAAAAAACATAGCAATTACTTGATTCAGTTTGTGAATGACAGATTTCTCTTCTTCATCAATTGAATTATTAAGTATAAGTCTCTGCATAACAGGTTTACCTAATTGTAGAGATTTATAAATCATATAATTGTTATGATTTTTATATTTTTTTTATGTCTTGTTTGTCCTGTAAACAAATTCAAAGAGCATTGCAGCTATCATTTACGAGAAACTTCTGAATTATTCGGTGCGAGTTTCCTTCCTCCGACCAGCTTCGAAGACTATCATACACAGGAAAAATTTGGAGCGTTTCCAGGTCAGTTTGTTGATTATTTGTTTAGTATATTTGTTAGTATTTTAGTTAGATATATGTAGTTAGTATATTATATTGTTTAATTTCAGTAAGTTTTATTCCTTGTTTATAAAATTATAAAATCAACAAAAAATATCTTTCTCTGTCTTAGGGCAGAAAGCAAATGAGTTTTCCAGGTTTTAATCAAATCTATAAATTGTAGATATTGTATATATTGTGAGTAAGTTATATTTATGTTAGTAGTTAGATAGTCAATTAGTTAGTAGTTTGTAAATAGTAGATTAGTTAGTTTGTTTAATAGTTAGTTTTAATTAGTTAGTTTAGTTAGTTTTATTTAGTTTTAGTTAGATTAGTTTTTAGATTTGTTTTCTTAGGACCTTAGATCGGCTAACGAAGCCTCTAAACCCGTCAGGGTGGTTCATTCCAAACGGCTTGGGTTATTAGACAACCCCGGACCGGTTCCACTCTCTTAGTTGACGGACGGTCAATTTCGCCCGTCAACAGTGCCCAAACCTGAAATTGAGAAATTCATGAACCAGACCGAGTGGGAAGAAAACACTATGCTAGACACAGAACAACAACCTTCACCAAATAACATTTCACATACCAGTACTCCAAAAGTACAAACAGAGAAGAGGTCTAGGAAAGAAGTCTCTCCCTCAGTCACAAAAGTCTCAACAAAAGACTTCCAAGTCTATAGGAAGAGGACCAAAACCATCCATATACCTGACAGGTCCAGAGAAGAAGAAACTTAGTCCACCATAGTTATGGAAGGAGAACACTCATCACTCTTCTCAAGTAATCAACATACAATGTCCACTTCCTCATCCAAAATAAAAAATGATACCAAATTGTCAACTAAGTCCTCATAGGAGCCTGCGAGACTTAATATTTTTGAGAAGTATAAGTTGAGTAAAAAGAAGAATGATTTGCTGACCAACAACACCTACGCACAGTTTTGGAAGAAGAAATTGACACCACAACGTAGGTTCTTATCTGCCTTGGAAACAGAGAAAGGAAGGATTCATATAGAATTCCTGTAGGCACAGGTTCCTCATCCCAAGTTAGTTTCTGATTACAAAAGGGACACATTTGAATTCAATGTCAAAGAGGTGCATCCAACTAATCAAATGGATATGCACAGACAGACTAGGGAGATGATTTTCTCCACCCTATCAAATACCTCCATGACTGCTACAAAGTTGGAGGTCTCCTTAAACAATTTCCAGTCTCAGTTGAAGTTGGAGAAGATATCCTCCCTAGCAAAAGATAACAAGATCAAATCTCTGGAGGAGTTGGTACTCAAAATTGGATATGATCCATCAAATTTTAAGGCAATTGAGGAATTGCTAAAGAAGAAGAATACTAACATAGCCTCCTTAAGGAAACAACTAAAGCTTTGTTGACGGGCGAAATTGACCGCTCGTTAACTGGAGGAGTGAATCTTGTCCAGGGTTGTCTACTTAACCCAATCCATTTGGATTAATCCACTCTGACAGGTTTAGCGGCTCCGTTGGCCGATCTAAGTCCTAAGAAAGTGAAAAACAAAACTAAAGAAACTAACTTAATGAAAAACACTTGTTGAAAACTATATACAAATCTACAATATACTTACAGTTCACTAACTAATATTTATAAAATAGCTCTACAATATATCTATATGATTATATCTTTAATATATGTATAATATTTACAAAATGCAAATTTTAATCTAAATCTGCGAAACTCAAATATGGATTGATTTATGACAGCAAAACTATCATTCATTCTTTTTGTTTTTTTATAACTTTTATAAACAAGAAACAAAATAACTAACTATCTAATTGAAAACAAAGAGTAATAGTAGAATGTGTTTAGATTACAGGAACTTTCTATATTAATTAAACTAATAAAATGAAATTAACAAACTGACCTGTAATCGCAACTCTTATTCGTCCTATGTACAGTATCTGATTTCGTTGTTTGATGGAGTAAACTGCAACAGATTTTCCAAATGCTTCTTGTAAACGCGAAGCAATAATGATTGAATGCTAATGACAGAACATATAAGGGAAGTAGTCACAACAATTTTATGATTTTACAAATGATCACATTAAGATAAATATGGCTGTAAAAATTTGCATATAACTGCTCATTGAATAAAGAAGATTAACCTTCTAATCATCAAATTTGAACAGAGTAATTGTTGTATATAATATGAGGGAAATAAAACACGTACATCATATAAATTCGGTCACATCAATCTGTAATAAACCATGCTATCTAAAGTAGTCACAATTTAATTACAAATCAAAATGACCAAAACTTGAACAAAAATACGATATATCGAAGCTAAAGTTATATCAATATCAACTTCCATTCAAGTCTGTCAATCATAAATCCATAGTTTATGCTCCCAGGCATCGATGGTTCTTAGTTTACAAAACAATACATTTATAAAGGTCACAGGATCAAAACATTTCCTGTAGAAATCATCTGATTTGTCCCAAAAAAAGTGGGGGATGCAACCTCCCAGATTCTACTTGTTATCAAAACTAACAGCCTATTCTAAAACAACATAAAGAAATAGCATGCTGAGAGATGCCACCCGTGGTATATCTTCTTTAGAAATCGTAGGTACCTGAAAACACATAAGAATAAAAGATTTTAGATTGCATTTTTGGTTGTAAAAACAAGAAATTCAAATTTTAGTAACTAGCTACAGAATCTCACGATTCTGTAGCTATTTATAATTATAACTAGAATTGTATTTTATTGAATCAATCAAAACAGACTAGATGTAATCTGTGCAAACAAATCATGTATTCTAATTAAAAATAAAAAATAAAAATAATACTAAGCTTATTTTTAAACACCATACCTCAGATTAAGGGATTTGACTTAATCAAACAATTTTTGAATTCACAATGGCAGTCGTTGCTTTCACGTTCTTAAAAACAATGGACCCTATGGTTTTTTGTCGTTTATCTTTGGTTTGAGATACGGTTTGAAGTCTACCATTCTCTTTCATTAGAAAATTCACCTGGTCTTCCAAGGATTTAATCTGAGACTGAAGTAAAGGCACGTCTCTGTAATACCTATCGAGCCATGACTGACATTCGTTACATTGTGGCTGAATAGACTGTGTATTAGCAGTGATGGTATTAACAGGTGGGGAATTTTCCATTTGACTTGTAGGTTCGCTGTTGAGTTTGATTCCAGGGAAGTCGGGGTTGTCTTTAAGACACGGTGGAAGGTTTGTAACATAATCATATGGTTTACCAGAGCAAAGTCCGTACGAATATGGATATTCTTCAATTAGAAACTTTTCAATTTCTGAATCGGAATCCTCGCTTAACACAATTGCTTTTTGGTCTGCACAGGGCTAAGGTTTATTTTGGGCACATCGTGAAACCCAACGTGTGGCCCTTTTACCCTTATAATTGATATCAATATTACCTTTACACTTTTTCTTTGTGGATTTTTTAACAGACTTAAAACCACCTTTGGGATACGAATCCGGTAAAGTGTCGGGTTGGGTAGTGTCCGGATAGGTCGAGGGTTCCACACAGGGCGAGAGCGAAGAAGGAGGGATGGTAGGCTTGACGAGGGTTTATGTTATGATAGACTTGTCAACCTGTCCTATTTCACTGCTAGAAAAACCATTTCTTAACAGGAAGGCATCCCAACAATCATCGTTTAATTTCAACTGATGAACAATAATAATCTTGATCAAACAATGGTGGAACAGGCTAGAATCAGATTTCTGCCTTTTAAAACGCTTTGCCATTTTGTATAAGCTTCGAAGGAGAAAATAGGGCATGTTTAGGGGAAAATCGATAAAACTCATGAGCAACTGTAAGTGATATAAGAAAACCAAACCATATCTCCCCTCACAGGTAACGAACTATTTGACAATAGCTAACAGATCGTGCCATCTAGGTTTTGTTGGGACCACATATTGTACCTTTTTGCTCATACTTTTTGCCATTATTATACCCTTCATCACCTGTATTTAGACTCATATTATCACTTCATCTGATCACTCCAAGGTATACAACGTCCTTTCTCATCACTATATG
>SNQJ01S0114116.1:35638-58362 GCA_010110895.2 Picea sitchensis | reverse complement strand
AAACAAAAGACTTCCCTGGGTTGATAATTTATGTTTCACTTGGTTGTTTGAAATTAATTAAGCAATTATAGTGACCAACAGGTTTTAGAGCTGTAACAGGCATACCTCTGTCGCAGCTGGTAATCTTCCTTGAGGTGAAAAACAATGATCAGGGAACTTTTTCAACCTTTGAGTTTTTAAACCACTTTTGTCCCACGGCTGGCAAACTAGTGGCTTGGCTAATAAAATTTTCGTTTAACTCAAGCTAATAGTCTCCTATTTTATCTCTGCAACCATCAAACGTTAGTGTGAATTCTTGAGTGACTGTTAAATTAAAACCCTCGAACTTTTCAACAAAGGCACACCAGCCATTCCTCTCTAAGTCTTCTCGGGAATTATCAAGCGATAACAATGTTTGGACACCGTTGGGCTCAATTCTCACCACAGGGGCCATGGCTAACAGCATGAAATCGACAGGGGATTTGACGATAGGGTTCGACAGAACAAGCACAGAGCCATTGCCCTGAGCTTCCCCAACACAATGTGAAAAGAGCTTGAAATGTTAGGTAGGAACGTTAATTGCTATGCATGTGAGGAAAATCGTATAGATCGAGGCCATACAAAAACATCATGCCACACTGTACTTGGAATGACACCTCGGTGTAATGGTACACATAAAAATCATAACAGTTGAAAACCATGATATGCATATCCACAATTCGATCAAAATGTCAAATAAACAATTGAATCAAAATTTTTATAAATTAAAACCTTATTAACAATAGTCAAATGCTAAATGGGTGGTGGTTTAATACATATGTAACCAAGGTGTGTTCGAGACCAAGGGGTTATAACCATGAAAATAACCATGTTCATAACAAAATAAGACAAATTGACAATAAACCATATGAACATTAACCCTTTGATGAGATCAAACATGAATTCCAGCTGTGAGTATGGAAACAAAATCGAAAAGCAGGTACACAGAAAGCGACGAGTAACAAGCGTTGTTTAATGAAAAAGATTGTGACGAGTGACGAGAATTTAAAAACACTGTGTAGGCAGCTTGTAAAAATAGAGACTAATATGGCTGCCAACAATGGCGACACACTGGTAGAAGCAGTTATCTCTGCCAAACAAACAAGTCCAAATTAGGATAATCAGAAAAACTTCAACTCAAAAACAACCAAGAAATTGTTTGAACATCATTATCAATCATAAAAAATTACAGTTTCAGATTGCTTGTTATTTTAAAAAGACGAAAACTGATGACAATCTCGACAAAAGAGAGTCACAATGTTAAGGTTAAAATATCCAATATTGTTGACAGAGCCGGTATTGCCAGCAGGCGTCTATAGCCTCGACAGGGGTTCCATTTAACCCACTCTGATATCTATATCCTACCAAGAAGTTCCAGATCAGAATGAAGGACATTTAAGGTCAAAAGATTCCATATCTGAGAATTTTCATATACTTGACATTGCTTCGCTGCTAGCGGGCTTGTTCAGTACCCCAACGAAGTTATCTTGGTGTCATGCATGCATTTACCCGCTACCAGCAGACTTGTTCAGTATCCCGGTGGGTTTACGAGAACTCCCCACAGCTCTCTGAAGATTTATTTAGTTTTAAAGATATTTAATCGAGCGGAGTGACGTTGAAAATCCTGATATTTTGGACATATTTTAATAAATTATAGAACTTGAGAGAATTTTTTAACTGTCCTTCATTAAGATCTAGAGATAGTTTGTTTATAAACCAACCTTCGAAGGTGGGGAGACATCTCTGAGTTGTTCTCTTAAGGAACAGGGACAACGTAAGAAGAAATTTTTATGGATGATCGTGAAAAGCTTCAGTTACAGAGTGAAATCGAGAAACACTTTTCAAACAACAAGCTTTCTTTAACATGGTTGCAAACTTCAGAAAAATATCATAATTGATGTTTTAACNAACAATCTTCAGTAGTCATTTTAGAGGAGAAATTTTTCTATTCTCTTTGTCTGAAATAGTTCATGATGCAAAACAAAAATCAAAGCAACACAGCAAAGAAAAAAAAAAAAAAAAGCAAAACAAAAATATTTACACAGTGTACACGGGATTGTCATCAAGTGAAATACATTTTTAGAGCTTGGCCATTCACCGGATAAGTGTCTGGTTGTCCCTCTAGATTCTGTAATCGGAAGGAGTTGGGACCCAATTTCTCAGCAATCAAGAATGTACCTAGCCACAAGTTCTGAAACTTTGTATGCTCTTCTTTTCCCTCATGCAGTTTGTCCCATTTTAGGACAAGGTCACCTACCTCAAAATTTCTGTCAGAGGCAGAATTGGAATCAAACCATCTTTTAACAACGAGTTGATGTTGATCCAATTTCCGTTTCGCTTGATCCCTCACTTCTTCTAATTTTAACAACATGCTAATTCGATTCTCCAAACGGGGACAGTCCTCTTCTTGTATTTTCTGCGATAGCTGCAGAGAGGGAAGGAGAATATGCGGTGGCATAATTGCCTCTCTTCCATAAACGAGAAAGAAGGGTGAGTTTCCCACAACAGTTTTTGGAGTCACTCTATCATCCCAGATTGCATTTAACAGTGCATTATGCCAATTTTTATGGTTTTCAGAGACCGTTCTCTTGATAATTTTGATCAGATTTTTATTAGTTGATTCTACCAATCCATTACCTTGAGGGTAATAGCTGACATAATATTTTAGTTTAATTCCTTTTTCTAGAGAGAAATCACTCATCTCAAGAGACGAAAAATAGGAAGCGTTATCAAATACCAGGCAGTCATGGATACCAAAACGAGTAATAATATTTGAATTCAAAAAGGCTATTACCTGACTGGTATTTACAACTTTTAATGGGAAAGCTTCAGACCACCCGGTGAAGTAATCCGTGGCTGTTATGATAAACTTATACTGCTGTGAGGATGGAGGATTGATCAGGCCTATAATATCAAGACCCCACTACTGAAAAGGGGAGTCTACTGAAACGGGCTACAGAGGGAAGGTTGATTTCTGTATCCGTCCGGATGTTTTTTGAAAAATTACACACTTGCGACACAAAGCATGAGCATATTTAAAAAGTGTGGGCCAATAGTAACCTGCTCTTAATACTTTATCGGCAGTGGTATCTCCACCAAAATTTCCACCATCTTCTCCTGCGTGCAATTCCAATAAGACCTTTTCTGCTTCATCTTTCTCAAGATAGCGCATTAGTACTCCATCAAAATTTTGACGAAACAAAATACCATTAATCAACTGAAAGGAAGAAGATTTTAATCTTAGCACTCTTCTTTTTGTGGGATCCAGGTGATGGGGAGCTAACCCATGTTCAAGATAAAATTTTATATCATCATACGAGGGACTAATAGGGTTTTGTGCGCAACAGATTAAATTTTGGTAATGTTGTCCTGGATTGGACATATCATTTTCCTCTTGTTGTCCTGCAGCTGAGTCGGCGACTAACTTTCATAACCCTTGACCTCTCACTATTTGTGCTGGGGTGATTTCTGTGTCATACTCTTGCAAGGATGTGACCCAGTTTGCCCTCTTTTCGCCTAGTTCTTTTTGTAATAACAGGTTTCTGACGGCTGTGTAAGGGACAATGATTTTTGTCCTAGATTTCAAAAGATAAGATCGGAAGTTTTTTACTGCTTTAAAAACAGCGTAGGATTATTGATCTACTGCTGGGTAATTAAGTTATGTAATTTTGAAGGCTGAGCTCATAAAGGCAATTGGGACTTCATTGTTTTCACTGTTCTTTTGAGTTAGGACAGCGGCGTAAGAGCGGTCAGAAGAGAATGTGTAGAGAGTGAAGTCTCAATAAAAGTCGGGGCTCATTAGAGAAGGAGCGTCTATTATGGCCTTTTTTATTGAATTAAAAACCTGGTTTTCTAAAGGTCCCCAATGGTATTGTACGTCCTTTTTTATTAGGTTTTGTAATGGTCTCACCATTTCTGAAAATTTGGGGACGAATCTCCTGACAAAGTTTATCTGACCTAAGAAAGATTGCATAGACTTTTTTGATGAGGGAGGGGGGAGTTTCAAAATGACTTGATTTCTTTTAGGGTCGATAATCATCCCTTTGCTTGATACAATAAATCCTAAGAGTTTACCTTGTTCTACTGCGAAGACAGAGTTTTTAGGATTCAAAGAAATGTCGTACTTACGACATCACTGTAGAATGGATCTTAAATGATCTAGATGATCTGCTTTGTTTTTTGAGAAGACAGTAATGTCATCCAGGTAAACTACTACATATTGATTGATTAAGCCTCGGAAAGCGATGTCCATCGCTCTCTGGAAAGTGGCACCAACATTTATAATTCCAAAGGGCATCTTCCTATAAGTGTAGGTGCCCCATGGAGTATGGAAGGTGGTTTAAAGTTGGTCTGGAGGGGACATAAGGACTTGGTTATACCCTGAAAAACCATCCAATAAGGATAATCTTTCAGAACCAGATACCTGTTGAAGGATCTGTTCCATAGGTGGGACGAGGTAGTTGTCTTTATCAGACGCTCGATTAAGATTTTGGAAATCGACACATAGTCGGATTTCACCACTCTTCTTCTGGACAGGGACAAGATTAGAGACCCATTGCGTGTGCCTAACTGGGAAGATTATCTTAGCGTTCAAGAGTTTATTTAATTCCTTCTTGACAGTTGGTTTGAGTTTTAGATGCATTTTCCTTAACTTTTGTTGAAAATGTAAGGTTTGGGGTTTCATAGGAATGACGTGTTGTATGATGTTAGGATCAAAGGTTTTTAGGTCATCGTACGTCCGAGCAAAAACATATTTGAATTCCTTAAACAATTTAATAAATGCTACTTTTTCTTGTTCAGAACATCCTACCCCTAAATTAATGCACTGTGGGTTGTCTTTAGTTCCCAAGTTTACTTTTTCATGCGTTAAAGAGGAACTATTCGTTTTACAGTTCACTGATTTTTTGAACTTGTCGTGAAGATCATAAAAATTATCTAATCTAACTACAGATTTTGGGATAGAATTTACCATGTCTGATGAATATTCAAGAGATCTTGGATCTGGTATTACCATGAAGTCACAAAGATTTTCATCATGAGTACTTTCGTCAATTACTGCGCCCTGGAAAGTTTCTTCCATATGCAGGAAACTTATAATCTGTTGATTGTCATCGAAGACTCTCTAATTCGTGATGTTGTTCGGGACGAATGGTCTGAACAACAGTTTGACGGAGAATGCATTTGGAGATAAGCCTTCTGCGGGAAAGAGTTTTGAAGCTACATTAGCTAACAAGTCGGCTTCCGAATTATTCAATCTAGGAATAGAATTTATGTTAAATGCAGAAAACTTATTCATCAAATTCCATACCTCAGATTGGTAGCTTTTAAGGTGCGAAGATAAACAGTGGATAGAATTTTTTACCTATCTAACCACAATTTTCGAATCGCCAAAGACAGTCAAATTTTGAACGTTCATATCTAATGATTTCCTGAGGCCTTTCAATAAAGCCTCATATTATGTTATGTTGTTTGTACATTCAAACTCTAACCTGCACGCAATCAGGGTTTTGTTACCTGCTGGATCAATAATCATGCAGCTCGCACCAGCTCCTTCTTTGGATTTTGACCTGTCAAAGTAAATAGGCCATTTTGATTTTTTTCGGGTGCATGTGACCATTAGGTAGAATTGTTGGCTGCATATATGTCAAAATTTTAGACTGTTGTTCAAGGTTAGTGATAGCGGAAGTTTCGGCCATGAAATTGCCGAAAAAGGTATCCATCCCTTGTATTTCGGGTGAATCGGCAGAAGGTGTAAATGTCTCATTGGGATCATTTAAATCTATCACTATGAACTTTAGGTAACGTTCACAATTTACCTTGATTATGTTGGGCTTTCCATTGTCGGGCAACCACAAGTGAGACCAATCCGTCGCAAAATAGCCGTGTAGCTGTTCTGACCAGTCTCTGCTTAAAAACAAACCATAAACTTATGGGATATCTACGACAATAATATCAATCACTCGATGAACTTTAGGGTTAGACGACAATCTTATAAGCACATTTCTCAATTCGCCTATAACTTTAACACTAGTTCGATCAAGCTGGATGATCTTCAAGGTGGATGGTTGAACTTCAGCATTAATCTTATGACACACAGACCATGGCATTACGTTAGATGACGCTCCTGAATCTACCATACAGTTGTGCATGTTTCTATTGAAGATTTCAAAAGTTCACAAAAATGGAGGTACATTTCTGCGAGTACTAATGGTAGAAGCTTGTTGCTTTTTACTCGCAGCCTCTAAAACTAATTTATCTACATTTGTTACATTATTTACAGGAATGTCTCTTTTCTCGTGACAATCAGAAGTAGTCTTGGTGGATGCCTTCTGAGGAACTTTGGGGTTGTTCTGAAAACCTTTGTTACTTCTTGGATTGCCATTTTTGCTATTCTCTGCAATATTCTGTAGCATTTTTTGTAGAAGAAACGGGAATTTTAATAATTCATAAACAAAAATATTAGCCCTTAACTTTTTTAGATCTTCAACCAAATCATAATCTAAGCTTGGGTTTACATAATTCTGTTTAGTCTCAGTTGGTTTAGACTGTTTTGAGGGAAAATTCGTAGTGATTTCAGAAGAAGGCTTGTTTGTTGTCTTATTCCTAGTATTGTAAGGATGTACTGTTTCAAAATTCGCTTGAAAAATACTATCTGAGAAATGTCCAAAAATGTTCGGAGAGGATTCATATTCTTCTATTGTCTCTTGTTCAGCTACTTCCTCAGGGATCTCAGGAGGCATCAAGTTATCTTGTGCTTCTAGAATCGTTTGAATAGCAAATTGCAGGCTTTCTAGATTTAGGCATTCAGTATTTGAATTAGGTCGGTTGGTGGGAAAAGGATTTCTAAACGGGGGTTTGTAAGGACCTTTTCTTGAAGAAGCTTCTTCAACCGTCCTTTTCAAATCTATAACGTGATTGGACAGTTTTTGAACGACCTTCTATAAGTTTTCTAAATCTGAGCTTTCAGATTGGGCCTTGTTTTGGGAAGGTCTAGGGAGGATTTCGATTTTCTTTTTGGAAGATGAACTAGTCTCTATTTCGTTGCTAGTAGTGTCTTTTAAGCTGAGAATGTCTTTCTCGATCTGACTGGACTCTTCGAAGGCTTCTAACAACGTGGCTTTCTTAGATCTCTTTACCCAAATGGCTATGCTTTGATGTAAGGCTTTCGTATAATATGCTATGATAAGATTCTCGGTAGGCATTGAATCCGTAGGGATTCGGTTCTTTAGTGTTAAGAACCTTTGATTGAATTCTTTGATCTTCTCTTTGGGGTTCATTCTTAAACTAGAAAGTTCCATGACTAGAACTTCTGGGGACTTGTCATCTCCAAACTTCTCAAGAAAACAAGATTCAAACTTCTCCCATGACACGATGGTATGGGGCTGTTGGGAAAAGTACCAGGTAGAGGCATTTCCCTCAAAGGTGTAGGGAAACAATATACAGACTACATCTTTGTGCTCGACACTACGAAGTCTAATGGCTAACATGAACTTTTTTATTTGATCTTCGGTGATCTGTTTAGAGTCCGGGTCATATTTAGGGAGCCATTTCTCCGGGTGTTTGGGTAAGAGATGCTGAGGCCCAGGTATGGCCACTGCATCTTGGTCGAGCCAGGGTCTGGCGAGATTGTTTTGGTTGGCCATTGGTGTAGGTGGTGTCGAAGGCTAGGATGAGGAACTGCCTTCATCAGAGGACTCTTCTCCAGAAGAAGAAGGATATGAAGGAGGTGGTGATGGTGGTATACCAGATCCTCCTGCTGCAGGAGTGAGGATTGGATCTGTAGGGTTTAAAGTAAGGTCAATTCCTCCAATTTGTTCTCTAATATCAGAGAAGTCTAATGTTTGGTCCAAAGGTTGGTTTGGTTGTCTTAAACGAGTGAAGGCACTGTGTGTTCTTATGAGAGATTGGCGGACAATCTCTTGTATGTCACCACCCGTAGGATTTGGAGTTACTAGTTCAACTGTGATCCGTAGATCGTCGTTTAATGTGGTTTTTGTTTGAGGGACAATGTTGTCGTTTGAATGACTTCTAGTCACTATAGGTGAGCGGGTAGGTGGTGGAGGAGTCTTACGACCACCTTGTGCCATTAATAATTTTCAGGCCCTCCTTCTAGCGCCATTTGTTGACGGGCGAAATTGACTGCTCGTCAACTGGAGGAGTGAATCTGGTCCGAGGTTGTCTACTTAACCCAAGCCATTTGGATTAATCCACTCCGATGGGTTTAGTGGCTTCATTGGCCGATCTAAGTCCTAAGAAAGTGAAAAACAAAACTAAAGAAACTAAATAATTTAAAAAATCATACTAAACTTATTTTTAAACACCATACCTCAGATTAAGGGATTTGACTTAATCAAGCAATTTTCGAATTCACAATGGCAATCATTGCTTCCACGTTCTTAAAAACAACGGACCCTTTGGTTTTTTGTCGTTTATCTTTGGTTTGAGCTATGGTTTTAAGTCTGCCATTCTCTTTTGTTAGCAAAGTCACCTGGTCTTCCAAGGATTTGATCCGACACTGAAGTAAAGGCATGTCTCTGTAATACCTATCGAGCCATGACTGACATTCGTTACATTGCGACTGAATAGACTATGTATTAGCACTGATGGTATTAATAGGTGGGGAATTTTCCATTTGACCTGTAGGTTCGCTGTTGAGTTTGATTCCAAGAAAGTCGGGGTTGTCTTTAAGACACAGTGGAAGGTTTGTAACATAATCATATGGTTTACCAGAGAAAAGTCCATACGAATATGGATATTCTTCAGTTAGAAACCTTTCAATTTCCGAATCAGAATCCTCTCTTAACACAATTGCTTTTTTGTCTGCACAGGGCTTAGGTTTATTTCGGGCACATCGTGAAACCCAACGTGCAGCCCTTTTACCCTTATAATTGATATCAATATTACCTTTACACTTTTTCTTTGTGGATTTTTTAACAAACTTAACACCACCTTTGGGATACGAATCCGGTAGAGTGTCGGTTTGGGTAGTGTCCGGATAGGTCGAGGGTTCCACACAGGGCGAGAGCGAAGGAGGAGGGATGGTAGGCTCGACGAGGGTTTTTGTGACGACAAACTTGTCAACCTATCCTATTTCACTACTAGAAAAACCATTTCTTAATAGGAAGGCATCCCAACAATCACCGTTTAATTTCAACTGATGAACAATAATAATCTTGATCAAACAATGGTGGAACATGCTAGAATCAGATTTCTTCCTTTTAAAACGCTTTTCCATTTTGTATAAGCTTCGAAGGAGAAAATAGGGCATGTTTAGGGGAAAATCCATAAAACTCATGAGCAACCGTAAGTGATATAAGAAAACCAAACCATATCTCCCCTCACAGGTAACGAACTATTTGACAATAGCTAACAAATCATGCCATCTAGGTTTTAGAGATGTAACGGGCATACCTCTGTTGCAACTGGTAATCTTCCTTGAGGTGAACAACAATGACCAAGGAAACTCTTCAACCTTTGAGTTTTTAAATCACTTTTGTCCCACGACTGTCAGACCGGTGGCTTGGTTAATAAAATCTTCATTTAACTCAAGATGGATGTCTCCTATTTTAGCTCTGCAACCATCAAACGTTAGAGCGAATTCTTGAGTGACTGTTAAATTAAAACCCTCAAAATTTTCAACAAAGACTCGCCAACCATTCCTCTCTAAGTCTTCTCGGGAATTATCAAACGATAACAATGTCTGGACACCGTTTGGCTCAATTCTCACCACAGGGTCCATGGCTTACAGCATGAAATCGATAGGGGATTCAACGATAGGGTTTGACAGAACAAGCATAGAGCCATTGCCCTGAGCTTCCCCAACACAATGCGAAAAGAGCTTGAAATGGTAGGCAGGAACGTTAATTGCTATGCGTGTGAGGAAAATCGTATAGATCGAGGCCATACAAAAACATCATACCACACTATACTTGGAATGACACCTCGGTGTAATGGTACACATAAAAATCATAACAGTTGAAAACCATCATATGCATATCCACGATTCGATCAAAGTGTCAAATAAACAATTGAATCAAAGATTTTATAAATTAAAACCTTATTAACAATAGTCAAATGCTAAATGGGTGGTGGTTTAATAAATATGTAACCGAGGTGTGTTCGAGACCAAGGGGTTATAACCATGAAAACAACCATGTTCATAACAAAATAAGACAAATTGACAATAAACCATATGAACATTAACCCTTTGATGAGATCAAACATGAATTCCAGATGTGAGTATGAAAACGAAATCAAAAAGAAAGTACGCAGAAAGCGATGAGTAACAAGCGTTGTTTAATGAAAAATATTGTGACGAGTGACGAGAATTTAAAAACCTGTGTAGGCAGCTTGTAAAAATAGAGACTAATATGGCTACCAACAAGCTCCTAGCCACTAAATATTCATAGGCGAAGGAGATGGCTGAGACTCAAGGCCACAAGGAGGAAATGCTGAAATTAATCATGGAGAAAAATGCATAGATCAAGGAGATGGAAGTTGAGCTAGATAATCTAGTCAAAGAGAAGGAACATAGTTTTCCAATGGTTGTCATCCCACTGCAAGCATTTCCTCTCACAGGATTCAGTACAACATCAACAACCACTACAACATAACTTCCATCAACCATCCCAGTAATAGCCCTAAATGCTTCTGAGAAATTGGCAGAGTCAATGGAGGACATGACTCTACAAGGAGAAGAAATCAAAAGACTACAAGAAGAGATCATAAACCTCCAGAAACGGAAATCTATGTTTCAATCAAGCTACAACACTGAGATGCATAAGTCACATAGGTTGACCCAAGAGATACATAAGTTGTAGAAAGAGACAGTCATGGCCAAGAAACTATCAGAGGTCAAGGAAAACATTTGGATGGATATATACCAGTTAATGACAGAGATATGTCCCCTTATACAAATTGTGTTTGAACGTCATGAACTTGTGCAGAGAGCCATACAAGCCATTGATAAGATAAGGGGAGAATTGGGACAAAAGTATACTGAGGCCACATAAATCATCTGGTTCTTGAATTCCAAGACNGAAATTGAGGATATGATAGAAACAATCCTTTAGGCCAAGAAAGTTTTGACCAAGAAGGGATTGATGCTACAGTTGGAGGAGAAACCCCAAACAATGGACATTGGAGTGCAGAGGTTTTTCAGCAAGGTGAACTCACTACACAAGAAGGGACTTCTAGGTTTAATAGTGATCAATGATAAGCTCATCACCCTGTCTGACTACAAGCAGAAGATCCTAGCAGTAGTGAAAGATAGTCCTAAATTTGCAGGCATACAAGGGATCATAACTAGCAAGGATTTCTTAGAAACTCTACAGTTGGACCTGAGCATCCAACATGAGATAAAATACATATTCATCACCAATCCTACCTTTTCCATGTATACAGAGATGGATGAAACATACAGAAGGATACTCAAGGTTTCCATCCCTAGTCAAAAGAGATGGGAAGACCTATGTGCCTTACTTGAGTAAAGGTGGCAGGGAAATCTGAGTCAGCATGAGGAAGATAGTCAAAGTCAAGTGGATGAATCAACAACTACTTTCCTAGAAATCAACACTTAGGATTCGAATACATCATCAACAGTCCTATTATTTTGTATTTTGTAATCTAGTTAGTTATATTTTTATTCCACCATATCCTAGTCATTAATGACAAGAACAAATGTGATTGTTGTACAAATACTTCTTACTTTGAAGTATTGAGGGTTGATTTTTTGCACCTAGGAAACTATCTCTGTAATCTTTCTAAGAAGATCGACCAGTAATATAAGGACATATTTACATGATTCTTGCGTTTGGATGTTGGTGATGTTTATCTCGCTCTATTAATGTTTATCTTACTCTATAAATCATATTGTTTTCTATTTCTAATCGTTTAAAGGAAGTTAATGAACAAGATTTGTCTTGTGCACTCTGTTTCTGGTCTTTAAGCGATCTGCATGTGATTTCATCTAATATTGAGTGAAGAAATTTTTAATTACTTATTTACTTAGTTGAATATCTCACATGTTCTATCTTTCCACCACATTTAATCCTAATAGATCCAACATTCTTATTATCTCGCCCTGTGAAAAAATCTTATAAAAGATGTAATCAGATATTAATGTTTAACACAGGCCCCATAGCCCAATGGATGTTTAAAGAAATATTTTCAGCCAAATATTTATAAATAAAACAACAAACTTAGATTATTACAACTATCCTAATATCTAAAACTCAAACATATCTAAATCCTATAGAGAGATCCCTCTTTGAAACTGGTAGGGCTAGATGCCAGTATCGAAAGCGGTTTTGGTAAGTTACCTCTGTTAATTTCTTCTTCCATTAACAAGTGTTGGGAATAATAAAGTGCTAACATAGTGGCGACCATTCTGGGAACTGAACAAACTTTCCATCCTTATGATTTCTTTTCCCTAGATAAATAAAACTTTATTTATGAACAATTAAAGATCTAACTTTCAAGAGATAATATTCAGAGGTTGTTGAAGTTTGTATATATTAATCTAGATTTCTTAAAACTTAAGGTTATGGCTCCTAAAATAATTCACACTAGATCTCATCTTGATCCAGAACCTGTAACAACAGTAGATAATCCATAAAAGTTACTCAGAAAAAGAAACATTGTAGAAGGTCAAGGGAGTAACAATCCTCTTCATAGGGCTACTTCTCTTCCAGAGAAGCTTGTCACAATCTAGGACCTTGATTTTGACCTACATTTTGAGAAGAGCCTTTTTAGAACCAAATCTGATAGCTTTGTGAATGAAACAATCCTAGATCAAACCATCCTCTAGCATGGAACCCCTTAAAGAATTTCTGCTAGAATAGATTTTGATCAATGGTTTCTCCAAGAGTTTAAGAAGTTAGAAGACCTAGTATCCAATCTTGATCACGCTTTGTATAAATCCCACTTTCAACATTCAGTTGAACTTTCTACCCTTACTATTGCTACAGCTTCTCTCAATACTCAAAAAACTCATTCTGTATCTCCTAGCTCTACATCATCTACCTCTTCTGTCACTTCCCCACCAATCACACAGGTTGTCATTTAGCCTCCCCCACCAATCATGGCAGAAATATATTCTCCCCTGGTGTTAGATGATCCATTACATGCCATGCCACAGGACTATCAAACTGAGATTCCTTAGTTTGATGGTACTGGACCCCCTAATGCACAACAACATGTGGATAAAATGAATGATTACTTTGATTTGAAGGAAGTTGATGAGGCAGATGTCTAGATGATAATTGTTTCACAAAGTCTAATTGGAGATGTCAAAAAATGGTTTAAAGCATTATGGGTTGCTAGCATTGTCGATATTGCTACTTTTCACCGAAGTTTTCTTGACAGATGGGAGGTAAAGACAAACCCTCTCCAAATTTTATCTGAATATGAAAATATCAAAAGAAATCAAGAGGAAACAATACATGACTATTGCATTCATTTTAATAATATTTATAACACAATTCTTGCTAATCTCAAGCCTCCTCAAGGCTTGGCCTTAATCAAGGTCCCTGATGGATTTGATGTTGATATGTCATACTAACTAAGAGAAAAAAATTATGCCACCCAGGAAGATATGAAAAAAAGTGCAGTGAGTATTGAAGCAAACTTATTAGCCAAAAGAGCTATGAGAAGAACATAAGGGAGGGTTACAATTAAAGAAGAACCTTTCAATTCTACTTCAGATACCAAAATTGATTCTTTAGTAAGGTCCATATAGAGAATGATGGAAAGATTTAAAATAAATGGTAGAAACCCGCCTAGAGAGAACCAACCTGCTCTTCAGATTCGAAATCCTAATTTCAGAAGGAACCCTCATTAAATCAAATAGATAGAGCTCGAAGACCAAAGGGAACAAAGAGGTCCTGATCAATATATTAGGCCACCTCTTCAAGAAAACTATGTTGATATAGGGGATGAGGTAATTGATGAGTTGAATGAAATTTACATAAACCTTATGAGGGTTAACGATAATGATTCCATTTTTCTCACTCAGGAAGAACATGAACTTTTTCTCCTTTCACATACCGAAGTAGATGAGGAAGAGTCTGAACAACAGGCCTTTGATAATGCAACAATGGAAGTCCACAAACAATACAACTTGAGAAACAAGAATTCTAACGACAACCCAACTAAGAAGGCTGCTAAAACTAAGAAAAATGTTGAAGCCAATAAAACCTAAGATACTAATCCTAAGAAGGTTCCTGAAAAGAATAATTCAGAGACTCCTGCAAAAACAACTCCTGAATATCCACCAAAAACAACTCAAATAGAGGTTGCATCCACAACTCATCCAAGTAATATTGCATAGAAAACTATGGCTGATAAATCAGAATTATAGAGCCAAAGTAGAACTTCAACCACTTTCAGCTTGGAAAGTGAATTGGCCAAACTAAAGATTCCTATTCCTTTGACAGAATTAATGAATAAAAATTCTTACAGATCACATGTGATCAAGGCATTGAATATAGAGCCAGGAGTAGGCATAGACACTGTGAATGTAGTTGATGATCAACCTGAGATGATTTTTGATCCAGAGGTTGATGGAAAAAATGACAATGGTTATGTTCCTCCTTTCTACATCAGTCTAAATATCCATGACAAGACATTACATAACGCTATGCTGGATTCTGGTGCTTCTCACAATCTTATGCCCAAGGTTGTGATGGAGAAGTTGGGTCCTGATATCACCAAGCCTTACAAGGACTTATACTCCTTTGACTCTAGCAAGGTTAAATGCATAGGTCTGATCAAAGACTTGTGCATCACCTTGGCTCAAATCCCAGCTAAAAGCATGGTGATGGATATTATGCTTGCAGATATTCCCCCGAAATATGTATGTTATTATCTAGATCATGGGGTGCCAAGTTAAAAGGTACTTTACAGTTAGACATGTTCTATGCCACCATTCCTGTATTTAATCAACAGAGAAGATTGTACCGAGAGACTCTGATGAAGTATATGGTCAGTAGTCAAGAGAAACTACATAACTATCCATTGTACTTTGTTCATTTTGACTAGTACTCTTTCATTTTATATAATGATGGTGACTTGGATAGTCAAATTGCACAATTAGAAGATGATTCATCTAGCCTGGAGGAAAATCAAGTAATCACTGAGGAAAGTAAAATGATGATAACAAAAATTGATGAATCAACATAAAATTTATGGAGTATGTATTTTGATGGAGCTATTAGAAAAGAAGGAGATGGAACTGGGGTCTGGGTACATAATCATAAATCAAGGTATTCAGAAACCCACTCTTATAAATTAAATTTCTAGTGCACCAATAACATAGCTTAGTATGAAGCATTGATGCTCGGCCTGAAGTTGTTGAAGAAAATTGGTGCCAAAAATATTATGGTAAGAGGTGATTATGAACTTGTCATTAAACAAATCAAAGGTGAGTATTCTGCAAAACATCCTAGAATCAGAGCTTATAGAAATGTTGTTTTAGATTTTCTAAAATATTTCATTGAAATTGACTTCCAAGTAATTCCCAGAGGCTAGAACATACTTGCATACGGACTGGCTACTTTGGAAGCCATGTGTAAAATACCTTTCCATCCAAATAACAAATACACAGTGGAGGTGAAATGCAGACCAACTATTCCAGACAATATCAGGTATTGGAAAGTATTTGGAAACGATGAACAAATTGAATATTTCCTGCAGTCAAAAAATGATTTTGAGTGTACAAATATTAATGTAGATAGTGATGACGATAGTGTAAATAAACTAGACTTGGAAAATGATAGTGTAAATAAAGTAGATTCAGATGAAATAAATGAAAAATACAAAGATTTAGATATTTTGCAACTGGAGAATAATGTTTTACCTAGAGGCATGGTTCCTTTAGAAGAATTGTTTGATTTCAACGATGTAGCAAAAAAGACCAAAATTGAACCTATTGGAAAACAGGTCTAGGAATGTAATATAGGAACAGAGGAAAAACCCAAAATGATTAAAATGTCTAAATCTCTACCCCCTGAGCAAAAATACAAATATATTGAACTGTTCAAGGAATTTTTAGATGTGTTTACTTGGAGCTATGAGGATTTAAAGTCTTATGACACCAGTATCATACAACACAAAATCCCAATAAAAGAAGAACATAATCCTTTCAACAAGAAACTTAGGAGAATCAATCCAAAGTTATTGCCCCTGATAGAAAAAGAGATAAAGAAAATGTATGATGCCAAAATAATAGTCCCCTTAAGATTTTCAAAATGGGTTTCCAATCTGGTTCCTACCAGAAAGAAAACAGGATAAATTAGGCATTGCATTGATTTTAGAAACCTCAACAAGGTTTCTCTTAAAGATAACTATCCTTTGCCTAAAATGGATCAGATCTTACAAAAGGTAGTTGGATCCAGTAGGATATCTTTGCTAGATGGTTTTTCTAGCTATAACCAAGACCTTGTCCACCGTGATGACAAGGAGAAAAAAACTTTCACTACACCTTGGGGAACTTTCATGTATGTGAAAATGCCCTTTGGTTTGATGAATGTTGGTGCCACATTCCAAAGAGAAATGGACATTGCCTTTGTGGACGAGCTTGGTATATTTATAGTCATATACTTGGATGAAGTTACTGTCTATTCAAAATCAGATGAGGAACATCTACAACACCTCAGACGAGTGTTTGAAAAGTGCAGAAAGTTTGGGATCTCATTAAATCCCAAGAAAACTATTTTTGGTTTAGAAGAAGGCAAACTGTCAGGGCATATAGTCTCTAAATATGGAATCAAGATAGACCCCAATAGAATTGTGGCCATCCAAAAGTTAGACCATTATAGGAACATTAAGTAATTGCAATCCTTCATAGGAAAAATAAATTTTATGAGAATATTCTTACCCAATTTGGAAGAACTCCTCAAGAACATTACAAATATGCTTAAAAAAGATATAAAATTAAAGTGGAACACAGATGCTAAAAAATCCTTTAAGCAAGTAAAACATGCACCTACACAAGCCCCTATATTAATCAGTCCAAATTACACTAAATATTTCTATTTATTCTCTTTTGCATATGAACACACCATTGCAGTGGTCTTTTTGCAGAAAAACAGTGAAGGACATGAACAAACGATAGCCTTTTTCAGCAAGTCATTGAGAGATGTTGCACTAAACTAAAACATAATGGAGAAACATGCTATTACCTTGGTAAAAGCAATTAAAGATTTTAGAGTCTACATTGTCCATTCACATACCATTGCTTATGTTACAAATGCAGTGGTGAAAGACATACTGACTCAGGAGAACCCATATGGTAGGAGAGGGAAATGGATTAGTGTGATTCTGGAATATGATATAGAAATCAAACCAACGAAACTGATCAAGGGTCAAGGTTTGGCCAAACTCATGGTTGAATCAAAGTTTCATGCTTTAGATATAAAAAAATTAGTTGTAGTTGATGAACAGGGAAAGAAGGCAACTCCACATGTCAAAGAGTTATTCTCAAATTATCCATGGTACGTAGACCGTATCTTTGTATTGCATAATTTACACGCTCCTCTTGGTCTAACTAAGACTAAAGCTAGATTATTAAAACTTAAATCATTGAAATATTGCATTCTGAATGGAAATCTTTACTGGAAAGATGTTGGTGGCATTTTACTTAATTTTTTATTGAAATATGAAGCTAACAAGGCATTGCAGGAGTTCCATGAAGGTGATTGTGGTGGGCATTTAAATTGGAAAGCTACCGCTAACAAGATTATCATATTTGGTTTTTACTGGCCCGCCTTGTTTGCAGATGTCCATAAAAAGGTAACCTATTGTCACAAGGGCCAAGTCTTTGAAGGAAAAATGAAACTTTTTCCTTAACCGTTGCAACCTGTTTTTGTGGAGGCTCCATTCCAGCAATGGGGTTTGGACTTTATTGGTGAGATTCACCCACCCTCATCAAGCTAGCATAAGTGGATCCTCACTTCTACAGACTACTTCACAAAGTGGATTGAAGTTGTACCCTGCATGCAAGCCACTGAATCTGTCATTATTAAATTCTTGGAAACTAATATTTTATCTCATTTTGGATGCCCTAGGAAGATTATAACTAATAATTCAACATCCTTCAAATCAAAAAAGTTAATAGAATTTTGTAGCAAGTACCATATTACTTTGGGACACTCCATAACCTATTACCCTTGGGGAAATGGGTTAGCTGAGTCCTCAAATAAAAGTTTGGTAAATATCATAAAGAATATGTTGTGGGAAAATAATAAATCTTGGAACAACAAGTTGGTTCATGCACTTTGGGATAAAATGTTAACCACAAAAATATCAATTGGTATGTCCCCATATCAGTTGGTATATGGAATTGATGTTGTTTTCCTCACCTCTTTGGGTGTTCCTGTTATGAATTTGTTGCAAGAAGTATAGGCAGAGCCCAATGATATTCAAAGGAGAATCAATCAGGTGATCTAACTCCAACAGTCCAGAGAGAAGGTGTATAACCAGACCTAGGTAATCCAAGGGAACATCAAGAAGATTTATGACAGAAGAACCAAGGAGGATGATTTTGAATTGGGTGATTTAGTACTGAAGTGGGATTCGAGAAATGAAGACAAGGGAAAGCATGGAAATTTAGACAGTTTGTATAAGGGACCTTACATCATCCAGGAATATAGAGGAAACAATGCATTCTTACTCAAGGACAGTGATGGAGTAGACCTGCCAAGAGGACCTATAAATGGCAGGATGCTCAAACATTATGTTCCACCAGAATGAAGATCTTAGTCACTCATCTGATTGTACAAACCACTTTTAATTTTACTTTCGTGTCATGTGTGAGGTGACGTTTACCAGATGGTTGAAGCCCGAAGAGAAGACCCTAAGCCACTGATCTGGATCACCAATTTTATAATCAAAATAAAGAAGATCAGGATGCAGAAAAAACATTGAGGAGGGAGATTCAAAGCAGTAGGTAGCTAGATTCTTGGCACCTCACAAGGAGAGCACCATCCCCAACTGGAGCCATTGTTATAAACCTATGTTTCATAGGATCACCTGGTGATTATAATATCCTCTTCTAGTTGTATTATATTGTAAATAATGTTTTATTATGCAAATGATTTACAAAGAAAAAGAAAAGAAAAGAAAAAAAAATACAAAAAATCAAGAGAGGGTATAAAAATAGAAAAGAAAAGGATAAAACCCCATGAAATAGTTTGTATTGATTCATACTATCTAACCATGACCAAGATATTTCAATTTATGCATATAATATAGTGAATAAATTTGGCTAAACAGTTTAATCTTAGCCAAATTAGATAGGTTAGTGAATAAATTTGATCAAACAGTTTAATCTTGGTCAAATGTCTTAGGTTAGAGTAATTTTTGACCCAACAATTTAATCTGGGTCAATGTGCTAGGTAAACAGATTAGGATATAGGTTAGCATGTATTATTTCAATAAAATTGATGAAAGTGTGATTAAAATGCCTTTGATTTGAGTTGAAATGATGTATTTTTTACCCCTTGGTGACAAAATAAAGAAAGGGGAGATAAAACCCATAAAATGTTTATATCCTAAGTTTTTTGGTGATATGACAACTTTGTCTCTTTGTGGATAAATTGCGCGCTAATATCAATGGTTGATCCAGATGTGCTCAGATCTATGGTCGACAGAGAATATCAGACCCCCTTGACCTTTCTTCCTTTAACTGTGGGGGGAGTCCGAGTTGGTGGTTTTCCAAGCGTGGGCCCCTCATAATGTGTCACACTCCTGTTAACTCGGACCCTCCTCACTCCTTACCACTTACTTCCTACCCCCCCCTTCAGGTAAACCTCCAAAACACTCATCCATACCACCTTCGTGCTCTGCCGCCACACTCCACTACCCTGCCTACACGTCACACTCCACTCACTTGTCGCTCGTCACATCCCATCCACCTGTTGGCCATCCATTACCCTCCACATCACCTCCATCCACCAATTATCCATTCAATTCCTTCCACATCACATCTGATATGTCTGTTGGCCAATCAATGTAGTCAACCATTACCGTTACCTGACCGACTCACCATCCGCTCCATAACGGACACCCCTTTCAACCATTTAACGCCATTCTTTCGCCATTTTTCACTGTTCATCGATACATACTCAATCGATGCCATCATTTCCCGTTATCAAGACAACCTCCATCGAGATTACATTTAACAACCACCAATAAATCTTGGTAAACACAGTTAACAACATTTTCCATTTGCAGGTATCAGTTTGATCATTGTGCCCAAGTCCAAAGCCACCGAAACTGAAGAAAAACATTTCCTCCCTCCTCTTGTCGACCTGGATCACATACCCTTGGCCGATAAAGTTTATTTAATTTCAGATTCGAAGTGTGAATTCGAATTGTTCAAATTACACTTCTAGCTCAAGGATATTTTTTTGGATCAAAGCGACGTGATCAGACTCTGGGAGTCCAATCTTCCACTATATCGTTTTCCCCAGACATACCATTTTCCCGAATTTTCCCCGAAATTCCAAGCTCACTAACTTCTCGGCCAAAGGGCCATTGTCTCTTCGTCTGGAGAAACTCTTTTCACCATCACCCCTGAAACGATAAATCAAATACTGAAGATACCCAAAAATGATTCTGCCTCCCCCTTATCCATTGAAATTTTGACCGAGCTATATTAGAAATTGTCTTTCCTGCATAGAGCTCAGATATTTGAAATTTTCCTACCAGAAAATGCTCAATTACCCAAAAATAATCCCACATATCATTCCTCCATCTTCTCAACCACAGGTAACCAGATCATCTCATCCCTATGTTGCCTGCTAGGGTATTAATCTGATGAATGGGTAGATGAACCCATTATGGGTTTTCTATCCATTTTCTCCACTGAGGAAAAGGCTACTACACAGTTTAAACACAATTAGTTTCTAGCTAACAACATCCATGAAAAGTTGTTCAAGTTTTCTACATAAGGTATGTTTAGGTATTCTTCAATATTGGTGTACATGTTCCTCTTTTTCCAAGCAGACAAGTTCTCCTTCTCCCAGCACAAGTTGGACCAAGATGGTAACCCTCAACCTGTGACTTACTGGACATCCATAGTGAGGAAGAACTCATCTGATTTCAACTTAAAGAATTTCATTGACCAATTCTACCATCCAGTGGTATGCATGCTCAGTGGAATAACATAAACAAGGATAAACGAGGAAATTCAGAGAATTATACACTTGTGAGACCTAGCTAAAACAGGGGACTGGTACGTCTACCAAGATCATACAGAAATCAGGATCTACATATGTGAATTATCCCGTTACAAGATACCAAATTATTTTCCTATCAGGATATTCATTCTGGAATATATTAGTGATATTCACTTTGTAGCTTTCAAGAAGAAACAACAACTCGGGAACAAAGGTCAGATAGGTTCTTTCATTTGCAATAGCAAAGTTGTAGGGGAAGAAGCCAACAAGTTGTTAAAGGACATGAATTTCAGTCTAAGTTTTCCATGGAAATATGACCCTTGTGGAATTATTGCATAAACCAGGCTTAAGAACAATATTTCTCCCTACGCTCATGTGCCCAAACCTGAAATCGAGAAATTCATGAACCAGACCGAGTGGGAAGAAAACACTCTTCTAGACATAGAACAACAGCCTTCACCAACCAGAATTTCACATACCAATACTCCACAGGTAAAAACATAGAAGAGGGCTAGGAAAGAAGTCTCTCCCTTAGTCACAGAAGTCTCAGTAGAAGACTTCTAAGTCTACAGGAAGATGACCAAAACTAGCCATAGACCTGACAGGTCCAGAGAAGAAGAAACTCAATCCATCATAGTTTTGGAAGGACCACTCTCATCACTCTTCTCAGGTAGCCAACATACAATGTCTACTTCCTCATCCAAAAAATAGGTTGATACCACATTGTCAACTAAGTCCTCACAGGATCCTGCGGGACTTAATATTTTTGAGAAGTATAACTTGATTAAAAAGAAGAATGAGTTGTTGACCAACAACACCTACGCACAGTTTTGGAAGAAAAAATCGACAACACATCACAGGTTATTATCTGCCTTCGACACAAATAAAGGAAGGATGCATATGGCATTCCTGCAGGCACATGCTCCTCATCCCAAGTCAGTTTTTAATTACAAGAGGGCCACATTTGAATTTGATTTCAAAGAGGTGCATCTAGCAGATCAAATGGATATGCATAGACAGACCAGGGAGATGATTTTCTCCACCCTGGAAAATACCTGCATAACTATTGCAAAGTTGCAGGTCTCCTTAAACAATGTCCAGTCTCAATTGAAGCTAGAGAAGAGATCCTCCCTAGAAAAAGATAACAATATCGAATCTTTGGAGGAGCTGGTACTCAAAATTGGATATGATCCATCAAATGTTAAGGCAAGCAAGGAACTTCTAAAGAAGAAGAATGTTGACATAGCCTCCTTAAGGAAACAACTGAAGCTCCCAGCCACTGAATATTCATAGGCGAAGGAGATGTCTGAGACTGGAGGCCACAAGGAGGAAATGTTGAAATTAATCATGGAGCAGAACGCATAGATCAAGGAGATGGAAGTTGAGCTAGATAAGATAGTCAAAGAGAAGGAACAAAGTGTTCCAATTGTTGATACTGAGAGGGGGGTGAATCAATATCAAGTACAATTTAAAAACCTCTTTCAACTTATACTTAAACCATTCAATTATATCCAATGAGCAATGAAC
>SNQJ01S0114116.1:7356-35628 GCA_010110895.2 Picea sitchensis | reverse complement strand
TTGCGGTCCAAAACCCATGACTAGGGTTGACATCAATGACAACAACCAATCTTTCAACACCAATGACTGTCATCCCACTGCAAGTAGTTCCTATCATAGGAGTCAGTACAACATCAACAACCACTACAACATAACTTCTATCAACCATCCCAGTAAAATCCCTAGATGCTTCTGATAAATTGGCAAAGTCAATGGAGGACATGATTCTGCAAGGAGAAGAAATCAAAAGACTACAAGAAGAGATCAGAAACCTATAGAAACTAAAATCTATGTTTCAATCCAGCTACAACACTAAGATGCATAAGTCACAGAGGCTCACCCAAGAGATACAGAAGTTGCAGAGAGAGATAGTCATGGCCAAGACACTGTCAAAGGCCAAGGAAAACATTTGGATGGATATCTTCCAGTCAATGAAAGGATATGGCCCCTTATACAAATTTTGTTTGAACAACATGAACTTGTGCAAAGAGATAGACAAGCCATTGATAATATAAGGGGAGAATTGGGAGAAAATCCTACCGAGGCCACATAAATCATCAGGTTCTTGAATTCCAAGACCAAAGAAGAGTTGGAAGCATTGGAAATTGAGGATAGGACAGAAACAATCCTTGAGTTCAAGAATTTTTTTACCAAGAAGGGATTGATGCTATAGTTGGAGGAGAAATCCCAAACAATGGATATTGAAGTGCAGAGGTTTTTCATAAAGGTCGACTCATTGCACAAGAAGGGACTTCCAGGTTTACTAGTGATCAATGATAAGCTCATCACCCCGTCTGACTACAAGCAGAAGATCCTAGCAGTAGCGAAATATGGTTCTAAATTTGCAGGCATATAAGGGATCATAACTGGCAAGGCTTTCTTAGAAACTCTACAGTTGGACCTAAGCATCCAACATGAGATAAAATACATATTCATCACCAATCCTACCTTTTCCAACTATACAGAGATGGATGAAACATACAGAAAGCTACTCAAGGTTTCCATCCCTAGTCAAAAGAGATGGGAACACCATGTGCCTTACTCGAGTAAAGGTGACAGGGACATCCGAGTTAGCATGAGGACGAAAGTCAACTTCAAGTGGATGAATCACCAACTACTTTCCCAAAAATTAGCACTTAGGATTCAGATACATCATCATTAATCCTATTATTTTGTATTTTGTAATCTAGTTAGTTATATTTTTATTCCTCCATATCCTAGTCATTAATGATAGGATCAAATGTAATTGGATTTAGATACATCATCAACAATCCTATTATTTTGTATTTTGTAATCTGGTTAGTTATATTTTTATTCTGCCATATCCTAGTCATTAATGATAGGATCAAATGTAATTGTTGTATAAATACTTCTTACTTTGAAGTATTGAGGGTTGATTTTTTGCACCCAGGAAGCTATCTCTGTAATCATTTTTAGAAGATCGACCAGTAATAAAAGGACAAATTCATAGGATTCTTGTGTTTGGATGTTGGTGATGTTTATCTCACTCTGCTAATGTTTATCTTACTCTATAAATCATATCGTTTTCTGTTTCTAATCGTTTAAAGGAAGTTAATGAACACAATTTGTCTCGTGCACTCTGTTTCTGGTCTTTAAGCGATCTGCATGTGATTTCATCTGATATTAAGTGAAGAAATTCTTAATTTCTTATTTACTTAGTTGAATCTCTCACATGTTCTATCTTTCCACCACATTTAATCCTAATAGATCCAACATTCTTATTATCTCACCCTGTGAAAAAATCTTATAAAAGTTGTAATCAGATATTAATGTTTAATATAGACCCCATAGCCCAATGGATGTTTAAAGCAGTACTTTCAGCCAAATATTTATAAACAAAACAACAAACTCAGATTATTACAACTATCCTAATATCTAAAACTCAAATATATCTAAATCCTGCAGAGATATCCCTCTCTGAAACTGGCAGGGCTAGATCCCAGTTTCGAAAGCAGTTTTGGTAAGTTACCTTTGTTAATTTCTTCTGCCCCTTAACAGCCTCTACGAATTACAGAGTGATAACATTTGGTATTCAACTAGATCTAGCTATGGTCATCATAACGTACAAATTATCCATAAGGTGACATTAGTGAGGGCATGTGTCATTGATTCTAGAAAGGCACTGTTGAAGGCATGAGGTGAAAATGTTAGCATGGGGATGGAAAGTGAACATAGGGAAACAATGATAATTAAGATCCATCAAATGTAGGAGGAGAGAGTTGAGAGGAAGTAAATTTCATGGAAATGAATGTGACCTTATAGCTATAGGCTACAAGATGCAACTGCCAAATATAACCTCTTAGGGAATATAGAAAGGGAGTGGTGACTAGTCTCGACTAAGGAATGCCATATTGAATTCATCCCTAATCAAGATAATGAACTAAAGGGAGATAATAAAATATGAACGGATCGAGGAAATAGGTGGTGAATAAGAGAAAATATAAGACAAGGAAGAGAGGACTAGAAATGATAGGATAATAAAGGTATGATAGGCTATGATTAAGGGACTAGAAAAATGGAAGGAGGGGAGAAAACAAGGAGAGTAATTGTTACCCTAAGAATATCAAGGTGATAATTGAGGATAAAGAGATGGGTAAGACTACCCATAAAGAACCATCAAATGGACAAGTAGTAGGATGGAGTTCCCTACGAATAAGGATAATAATTCCAGCCTAAGGGATCTTGGATGAAAAAGAGAAAGAAGGGGTAGATTCCATTGGTGAAGGAGGAGTGGAAGGAGGAAGGATCTATTGTAAAGGAAGAGGTTCCAACATGGGAAAAATACAAGGAATAATGTCACTTGGTCATTGAGGGATTGTGTGAGGATGAGGAGGCATTGATGTAATATTGGTAACTAAATGGATACCACCCATTGTAGTCAAAGTGTGCTAGAAAGGGCTCATTATATAATTTTTTTAGAGGCCATGTTAATACTACCTATGAAATGAGATGAATTCTTGATGGGATCAAGAGGCACATCCTCCCACTATTGGGTTGGGGAAATACTCCAAATGTATCTAATTTAGACTCATATTTGGGTTAAGAAGGAAAAGTGTTAAGTTGAGAACATACATTTTGTTTCATAGAAGTGTCTTGTTGATATGGAATATATTGTATTAGAGAAGTTCCATGTGGAGAGGTAGAATATTGGATTGGGATTATATATGGTGAACCTCATTGGTAAGAGGACCAATTATTCTATTGAAGGATGTGATATTGAGATGTAGTGTGAATATTGTTCTTATGATACTTACACCACTTTTTTAAACCAGGGAAAGGGTAAACATTTAATTCTTTAGATTAGTTGTATGTGTGTTTGTCTAAGGAGGGGGAGACTAATGTTCCTAACATTGGTTAGGTGGATGTAAATAGGGATGAATAAAAGGAAAGGATAGATGTTTATATTTGGAAACTTGTTCAGGAGAGAAGGTATTCCTAAGAGAGTATTTAAGTTTAATAAATTCTCCAAGGATTCTCTCTTCAAGTTATTGCATTTAGGGAATGAGTTTATTGCATGTCTTACATGGGGTAGTGGTTTGTATGTTATGGGTTTGTATGATATCATTTTTAACTTCCCTCTCAAGGGATGAGTAAGTCCTACAACTTGTAACTACCATCTAGGAACATCATAGTGCAAGATCTCAACATTCAGGTGTCTTATGCTATGCATAACAACAATAAACCCAATTCAAATCCGACCATTGGGAGTTCTCTACAATCCATTTATACCTCTAGAAGGAACATACCAATTTTTCCACCATTTTGGTGATCCCCTGAGCGTCTTTGTCTCTTCTAAGTGTGTTCGAGTCTCCTCTTTTTCTTGTGTTGTGGTGTAGGGCCTCCTTGTCTCCTTGTTGGGCTAGACTACACAATTCGTGCAGGTAAATGTTCGATGGTTCTCTCCAATATGGTATCCACTGCACCAGGGGTTCTCTCCTCCCTCTCGGGACAGAGAGCCTCGTCCAAACCCATAGAGAGTCTCATCCATACCTCACATAGAGCCTCGTCAAGACCTCATAGAGAGTTTCATCCAAACCCAAACCAAGACTATGAGAAAACTCACAACCATAACTCAACTCATGAAAAAATACCTCATAGCGAGCCTCATCTAAAATCGGACCAAGACTGTGAGAAAACCCGCAACCAGAACTCAACTCATGAGAAAATACCTCACAGGGATCCTCGTTCAAACCTGAACCAAGAATATGGTCTCCACGTGGGGCTTGAATATGATCTCCACACACTAAGAATAATTTGAGTTTTGGGTTTTGGTCTCCATGCGTGCGCTCAAAATTGAATATGCTAGAAAGAGATATATATTCTTGTAGTGTATATTTAACCTATTTTTCAGAGATAATGAAGTTGTGCTTCGTGCTTATTTTGTCTTCTTCCACCAAAAATATGCACACGTTGTTATTAAAATGGTTAAAAAATTGACATTAAAACTATTAGAACACCCTTTATATGGAATATTTGGTCCAAGAATGGGATGTTGTCCTTATTAAAAGGATTTCCTCACCAATAGTGGATTCCTTGGCCTAATCCATGTTTTTAGGTCTAAAATCAGTGGCTTCTAATGCACTATAAAATTCTTCTAGGTCATGGTGTGGGCCAAAAACCTAACTTTTTAGCCTAGAGAATATAGTTCTATGGACCAAATATTTAGTGTGAATTAGATGGGTTGAAGGTATTCAACACATGGGAATAATTACAAGGTCATAGGCATAATGGATAATTCTTGGGTCTTTAATCATAGTTAAAGGGGGAAACAAGAGCCTTCGGCCCTAAACCTTAATTAGAAAGCTCAAGCACCAAGGATGAGTCCTCAAACCACCACATATTACCTTTATAGGGTATCATTAATGTCCAAATTGGATATGGGATCCATGACTAGGTTATTTATGAACCAATAATTAGTATTAAGGTCTAACCAATGCCAAGGGAGAGAAATAATGGCCTTATGTCCTAAATGAAGAATCTCGAGTCAAGCACCAAAAATAAAAACCATGAAGATTCTCAAGTTATGCCAATGAAATCATCCTTGAACCATGACACGGGACCTTCATATGGTATCTTTGGCCTACTAGAGGGATATGGTTGCCATGATTAAACCACAACAAAGGCCCTAAAAAAGAACATGTCTCGGTTCCACACATGGCATAGTTATTCGATACATGGTTAGGGTTTTGTATCACTTCAGTGGGATATGAGGGCCCTAAATTTCACTTGTTAGGCTCAATCATCATGAACAACACCTAGAAATCACAACTAAATCCCTCTCTAGGGGGTGCTTAGCATCAGAGTTGGATAAGGACACCATTAGGAGGTTTTTTGTAGTAAGGATGGGTAGAGAGGCCTTAACCATGGTTGAGGAAGGAAAACAAGTACCTAAGGATCTTGTTGAATATTTTTAGGCTTGAGAGCTTTGAATAAGTCCTCAAACCAACACATAACTCATTTGTAAGGCTTCCTTGAAGGCCTCCAAGTAGGATACATGTGCCATGAATAGGTTTTGTTACCTAGAAATGGATCTTAACACCTAAAAATGGTTAAGGTGGGAGTAAAGTAATTAAGCCATAATTTAACCTTCTCAATCTTATGCTCCATGAACAACACCTAGAAACCATGAAATGAGCTCTCACTTCAATGTCTTTGGCCTAATATTTGGACATGAGTGCCATTTATATGTTTTTCATACTACATATGTGTCTCGGGGCCTTGACCATGGTTTGGGTAAGGAAACAAGCCTCAATCCATTAACCATGGTCAAGGGAGGGAAGAAACAACTCAAGCCCCAAACATATCATATCTATCTCAAGCACCATGAACAAGTCATCAACTCACCACACAAGACCATGGATGGGTCACAAGACCTTAGCTATCATCAAAAAATGAAATCAAGTGCCTTATAATATTGTTGAATATTTTGAAGATCAAGAGCCTTGAACAAGTTCTCAAACCAACATAATAGAACTTTGGCCTTTAAGAGGGATATATGCATCATGATTAGTTTTTTCACATTGAAAATGAGTGTAGAGGCATAAACATGGAAAGTTGGAAACAATGGCCTAAAGACCTAACTAAACCTTCTCCAGCTCAACTACCATCAAAAACACCTAAAAACCATGACATGAGTCCTCTTTGGGGAGTCTTTGGTATCCGAGTTGAATATGGGTGACATTATGAGGTCTTCTTCATCATGTATGGGTTTTAGGTTCATGACTATAGTTGATGAAAGGAAACAAGAGTCTTCAACTCTAAACCTTTCTTATCAAGCTCAAGAAACATAGAAGAGTGGTCAAACCACCACATATGACCTATTTAACATATTATTCACCTCCAAGTGGAATTTGGGCACCATAAATAAGTTAGTTTTCAACCAAGAATGGGTCTCAAGGTCTAACCAAGATCAAGGGAGGGAAACAAGGGACATGTACCCTAAGTGAACATTCTTAGGCTTAACTTCTATGAACAACAACTACAACCCACACAACTTCTCAGGATATAGTGTTGGATGAGTCCTTGAGCCATCACATAGGACCCTTGTAGGTTATTTTTGGACTATTTGAGTGATACAAGTACCATGATTAAACCAAAAAATATGCCCTAAATAAAAATCTGTCAGACCCCCAATTAGGAATGGTTCTCAGGGTTGTAGTTGGTGTTCTTTAGAATCCAAAGTAGGATATGGTGTCATCAGTAGTTTTTGTACAATATAAATGGGTATTGATGGATTAACATGGTTAATGGGGAAAGAAGGGTCTTAAGCCCTAACTAAACCTTCTTGAGCTCAAATTCCATGGTTAGGGGAGGAAAAAACTTGGACCTTATTCCCTAAAAATCACTTCTTAGGATCAATCACCATGAACAACACCTACAAACCATAACACAAGCCCTATCTAAGGGGTTTTTAGCATCAGAGTTGGATATGGATTCCATTAGGAGGTTTTGTGCATTGAGTATATATCATAGGATCTTGACCATGTTCGAGGAAGGAAAACAAGTGTCTCAAGATATTGTTGAATATTCTTGAGCTCAATAGCCTTGAATGAGTGCTCGAGCGAACAAATGAGTCCATTGTATGGGTTGTTTGCAAGCCTATGAGTGGGATGTGGGAACCATTAGTAGGTTTTATGCATTGGAAATGGGTCTTAATTCCTAAAAATGGTCAAGGGGGGAAAAATGACATTAGACCCTAATTGAACCTTCATGAGCTCAAGCTCTATGAAAAACACCTAGAACTATGACATGAACCCTCACTAGGGGGTTCTTTTCCTGGGAGGTGGATATGGTTTCCATTAAGATGTTTTCCTCACTAAACACAAAACTTAAGGCATTGACCATGATCATAATAGGGAAACAATATCCTTATGATGGAAAATAAACCTTCTAGGCATCATGTGTTGTGAACAAGGCCTCCAACCATGGAACATGCCCTCTTTGTGGGTTATTTTACCTTGGAGTGGTCTTCCAGGTGCCATTAGGTGGTTTTGTGCGAAATGGATGTGTTTAGAGGCCTTTACAGTGCCCAAATAAGGAAAACAAGTCCTCTTCCCTTACAAGAAGTTTTTAGTGCTAAATATTTCATTTTTAAACATGTCAAGGTGATGGAGTCATCTTCACCTTTATGAAATTTGGAATTTAAGAAGGATCTAAACTACTTAATTTATGAAAATTTAAATATTGTTTAGAAAACATATACCACTTAAATTTAAGAATTTAATATTTCTATTGCTTAAAAAATTGAATTTGTTTAACAAGATGTTTGTCTTCAACAAATAAGATGGAAACGCTATATTGCCATTTTCAGTATGCTTACACTATAACAGTTAGTTGTAATATTGAAAACTTAATAATAATCAAAATTTTATAGATATTTGTACAAATAATTAAATGTGTCTGAAAATAACATGTTTAGCCCCTATTTGAAATTTCAAGATTTTAATAAAAATATTTCATTGCTTTAGAATTTTTTTAGATTACGTTAAGGTGAGCAATATAAATCCTGCTAAACAACATTTAATGTTATCCCCATTATATTAAGGTGGTATATATATAGTTGGATATACTTGATATATATTTCAGGATATATTGGATGGTGTATATACTACTATAGAAAAATGAAGAAAGGTTGATGCAAACTTAAAACTTGTGTCAACCAATTTGTGTACTTTGAAAGAAAAATAGGGTTTATGGTTTACATGAATTGATGATGGAAACAAGTGGGTGTGAGTCAAATTTGAGTCCAGAAACCCTCCCATATCATTAAGGCATGTGAATAGTCTATCCATGTCAAATTTGAGTGCATACAAAAACAGTTTGAAAAAATTTTAACGTTAGTGCATAAACCTTGTGAGTGGTGTCCATATCCCACCCAATGGCCACAAATTCCGAAGAGGGGATTTGAGTGGTTTTTTAAGGCCTTTTTCATGGCCATTAATCCTGATAAATTTGTGTAGGGATTAAGGCCTTTATTTTCCTCCCTTGGCCATGGTATAGGTTAGGAGATGCATTCTTATTTTTATATAAAAAATATATTAATGGTTCCCACATTCTGAATTAGAGCCCTTCTTCATGGCCATTAAGTAAAATAAATGTTTGTTTACAGCCTAAAGCCCTTGTTTTCCTCCCTCAATAATGTTATATTCCTTGACTCCCATATGTGGTGTGAAAAAATTCTTATGGCATTCATATCCCACTCAAAGGAAAATTGCACCTTACAAAGGTTCTACATGTTTGTTTGAGGCCTATTTCATGGTCCTTAAACTTAAAAAGCTTTGTTTTGGTCCTAAGTTCCTAAAGTGACGATATCAAATGATTCTTGGATTCATTTCATATTTGGTTTATCAACTTGAAATTAAAATGTGATACTTTGCAAGCTAGTTGTACCTTGAGTCAAATACAAAATGAAACTAGGAATCTTTAACATATCTACTAGAACATATGAAAAATATTGTTTATGGTTTACATGATGAATTTATGATGGAAGAAAGTGGGTGTGTGAGTCAAATTTGAGTCAATAAACCCTCCCGTATCGTTAAGGCATGCAAATAGTCTATCCATGTCAAATTTTAGTGCATACAGAAACAATTTGAAAAAATTTCAATGTTGGGCCTATTTAGAGGTCATTATTGCCCGTGTCTATTACTAGTACAATTTCCATTCCTTGTTCCTTTTAAAATTCATTCAATAGTACACACATCCCCGCATCTAGTACTACAAGAGAGTATTTTTATGGTGTTGATTAAGAAATAAACAAAAAAGAGGGATTTTTCATCACAACTATGGCACAGATACATTGTATATACATTAATGTAGAACCTGAAAGAAACATGAAGAAAGAATGATGAAAACTTAAAACTTGCATCAACCAATTTGTGAACTTTGAAAGAAAATTAGGGTTTATGGTTTACATGATGAATTGATGATGGAAGAAAGTGGGTGTGTGAGTCAAATTTGAGTCCAGAAAACCTCCCATATCGTTAAGGCATGTGACTAGTCTATCCATGTCAAATTTCAGTGCATACAAAAACAATTTGAAAAAATTTCAACGTTGGCCCCATTCATAGGTCATTGTTTCCTGTGTCAAGTCCTAGTACAATTTCCGTTCCTTGTTCCTTGTAAAATTTGTTCGACAGTACACATGTCCCCGCATATAGTACTGCAAGGGAGTATTTTTATGGTGTACTTGATTAAGAAATCAATGAAAAAGAGGGATTTTTCATCATAACTATGACACAGATACATTGTATATACATTAATGTAGAACTTGGAAGAAAAATGAAGAAAGACTGGTGAAAACTTAAAACTTGCATCAACCAATTTATGTAATTTGAAAGAAAATTAGGGTTTATGGCTTACACGATGAATTGATGATGGAAGAAAGTGGGTGTCTAAGTCAAATTTGAGTCCAGTAACCCTCCCATATCATTAAGGCATGCAGATAGTCTATCCATGTCAAATTTCAGTGCATATAGAAATAGTTTGAAAAAATTTCAATGTTGGCCCCATTCACATGTCATTGTTGCCCGTGTCTAGTCCTAGTACAATTTTTGTTCCTTGTTCCTTGTAAAATTCGTTCTACAGTACACACGTCCCCGCATATATTACTGCAAGGGAGTATTTTTATGGTGTTGATTAAGCAATCAATGAAAAAGAGGTATTTTTCATCACAACTATGACACAAATACATTGTATATACATTGATGTAGAACCTGAAAGAAAAATGAAGAAAGGCTGATGAAAGATTAAAACTTGTGTCAACTGATTTATGAACTTTGAAAGAAAATTAGGGTTTATGGTTTACATGATGAATTGATGATGGAAGAAGGTGGGCGTGTGAGTCAAATTTGAGTCCAGAAACCCTCCCATATTGTTAAGGCATGAAAATAGTCTATCCATGTCAAATTTCAGTGCATACATAAACAATTTGAAAAAATTTCAATGTTAGCCCCATTCACAGGTCACTGTTGCCCGTGTCTAGTCCTAGTGAAAATTTTGTTCCTCGTAAAATCTGTTCAAAAATACACACGTCCCCTCATCTAGTACTGCAAGAGAGTATTTTTATGGTGTTGATTAATAAATCAACGAAAAAGAGGGATTTTTCATCACAACTATGAAACAGATACATTGTATATACTTTAATGTAGAACTTGAAAGAAAAATGAAGAAAGACTGATAAAAAATTAAAACTTGCGTCAACCAATTTGTGTACCTTGAAAGAAAATTAGGGTTTATGGTTTACCTGATGAATTGATGATGGAAGAAAGTGGGTGTGTGAGTCAAATTTGAGTCCATAAACCCTCCCATATTGTCAAGGCATGTGAATAGTCTATCCATGTCAAATTTTAGTGCATACAGAAACAATTTGAAAACATTTCAACATTGGCCCCATTCATAGGTCACTGTTGCCCGTGTCTAGTCCTAATACAATTTCTATTCAGTTCGACAGTACACACGTCTCTGCATCTAGTACTGCAAGGGAATATTTTTATGGTATTGATTAAGAAATCAATGAAAACAGGGGATTTTTCATGACAACTATTACACACATACATTGTATATACATTAATGTAGAACTTGAAAGAAAAATGAAGAAAGGAGATGAATTGTATCCCATGTGTACATTTGAAGATACTGGAGACGAATTAGCTATACTTGGAACCACATCATCCATTTCCTTCTTTTATCCCATGTAAATATTCTTGTGACGAATTAGCTATACTACCGACGAACTTTTTTTGTCGATAGTATAGCTATTTCGTCGCAAGATTATTTACATTCGTCGCTCTTGCGATGGTATCCTTTCCTTGTCTCTTGCCTACGAATTCCCTTCTTTGTCTCTCTTGCCGATGAAAATGTTTGCATAAGTGATGGGTACTGAATTATCCTTGATTTTCTCCTCTAGTACCTATTCTAGTTCTTTTCACACCACCATATATATCAATATTTATTGAAGGTTAAAAATATCAACATCATCTTCGAAGAGAATCCAATATCAATATATTTCTCTACTTCTATAGAGACTACTCTCTCTATGTTTTAAAAGATAACTACATGACACTACACTTAAATGACAAATTCCAACACTTGATGGTTTTAATTAGGATTCATTTCATATTTGGTTTATCAACTTCAAATTAAAATTTGATGCTTTGCAAGCTAGTTTTACCTTGAGTTAAATACAAATATGAATTTAGGAATCATTAACATATCTACTAGAACATATGAAAAATAGGGTTTATGGTTTACATGATGAATTGATGATGGAATAAACTGGGCGTGTGAGTCAAATTTGAGTCCATAAACCCTCCCATATCATTAAGGTGTGCCAATAGTCTATCCATGTCAAATTTCAGTGCATACAGAAACAATTTGAAAAAATTTCAACGTTAGCCCCATTCAGAGGTCATTGTTTCCCATGTCTAGTCCTAGTACAATTTCCATTCCTTGTCCCTTGTAAAATTCGTTCAATAGTAAACATGCCCCCAGCACATCTAGTAATGCAAGGGAGTATTTTTATGGTGTTGATTAAGCAATCAACGAAAAACAGGGAATTTTCATCACAACTATGACACATATACATTGTACATACATTAATGTAGAACCTGAAAGAAAAATGGAGGGCTGATGCAAACTTAAAATTTGCGTCAACCAATTTGTGTACTTTGAAATAAAAATAGTGTTTCAATGAAAATTCTATACAAATGACAAACACGTTCATCGAAACTTCGTTGATGAAAAACTATGACAACAATATTGATGACATCTACAATCATGGTGGTATAAAAATGAAAGAGCTTCTCTTGGTTTCAAGAATAATTTATTCTCTACTGAACAAGGCCAACCATGTGAAGGTGGAAGATCATATGGCGCCTTCCCTCCCCCTCACATCACTATCAATTGATCCCCAATGCCCAATCTATAAAATAGAAAATAATCAAAAGCAACATCCTATTAAGATTCATGCATAGAAACTACAAAAACAAAATTTAATGAAGGTAAATGAAATTATGTGTTTGTAAATGATATTTTTAGTTTACCACGTACTTTAGTATATTGGAAAATATTTTCATCTTTCACATAATAATTAAACAACAAGTAACATAGGATATAAAAACGTCGCATAAAACTTAAAAACATGTAATTAACCCATGCCATTATAAGTAAATTATTTTAAGAGAATAATTCATACAAATTAAAATATATAGTCACGTACCTAATCGAACCTCAACATCTATGTATTCATCTTTATTATGTATCTTGATGTTCTTCATCGAACTTGACATATGTATCATCATCCGGTTCAGAAACGGTGTTGAAAGGATTGACGATATCATCATCGTCATCAATGTCATTTTCTAGCATATTTTCATTGACATCATCATCAAGAATTGCCATATTGTCTCCTACACCTGGATCATGATCTTCTTCATCTTCTTCATCTGTCGACCCTGCATGATCTTCTGGTTCTGTCTAATCTCATGAATCATCTTCTTGATCTTCAATATAATCTTCTTCCTGTAATTGAGTATACTTAATTGGCCTTCCTCTTGGATCATATCTAACAACAAATGACCAATCCCTCTCACCTGGAACATTTGAGTAAAAGACCTATTCACATTGGCTTGGAAAAACATAGCGATCATGTCCTCTTTCAAACACCATTGTTTTAATCATTGAAAATATGTTGGCATGTTGAATAACAATTCTTTCCTCATGGTGTTCATGCCTTCATAACCTATACCATTTGACATCGAACATAGCTAATTTGAAGGAATTAAAGTCACACTCAAGTATATTGTTTAAATACCCATAATATATATTTTTAGATTCTCGGGGATGTCTATCACTCATAGAGGAAACATTAGTGACCTGGAATATTGCAGTTATCCCACTATCATAAGTTTCCCTTCTTTCATCCAATTGTTTGATGCGAAATTTATGACCATTACACCACATAGCCTTGTGGTGTTTCAACTGCAATATGCCAACAATGTAAAAGATGCATTGTCAATTAATAAATTAGCATATATATTTATATGAATTAGAAAGTATCTGAAAAATACAGTACACATGTTGTCACATTAATATAATATAAAATAACTACATAAAATGGGTGAATTTGCTTGCATTCCCATCTTTCAAACCATATGCTAAATCAATTTCCCTTTGCGTAACATTGGCATCTCTGTTATGATGAGCTTCTCTAATCAATTCAGACAGTCGTTGCCATGATAACCTACCTCCATTATGTTGGTTACATCTTTCAATCCATACATTCATCCTGTCAAGATTGTTTGCAATGTATAAATGCAGTTCATCCTAGTGTTGAGCAACTGAATCAAAAAATCATAATTCACCAATATTAAATATTAGTTATAATGTCCATGCAGGTTATAAATATTAGTAATTTATGAAATAAATTATATGAATATATTAATGAGTATGATCATATACACAAAAAAAGAAACTTTATATGTATTATTAATATAAATCTCCACAATTATTATTATTACCTCTCATTTTTTTCATTCTACCTTTGCCCAACAGATGCTCCTGATCTTCATATTTTTTGATGGAGTTCACATCCCAAATGTGATCCACTGAATGCATAGTTGGTGCTACTAATTTAGGAAGATACTGAATAATATACACCATGGATTGATATACCATATATCCCTTCACCATATAACCCTTGGGAAGTGCTCTTTGTCTAGCCAACAACTTCAATGATTTCAAGTTCCTCTCCACCATCAACATTGACCTTTTGTGAACATGTCCACAAATTTCAATCTCCTCGACTTGGTGTATGAGGTAGTGTTCTTGTNTACATTACAAGTAAACACGTGTCATTAAGTACAACAATAATTTGAAAGAACATTTTGCATATAAATCACAACTACTTACCTCATGTATTTTCCAAGATCATATATAACTTGTTTGACGTTGTTGTCAAAGTCGCTTGGGAGAGATAGCGGTAGAACATATTGTAACAAAAAAATGAATCGTTATTTGTTTTGACCAAAGTAGACAAAAATAAATAAATTAATTAAAAGATGTATAAGGCCAATATATATAAATATGTATACCAAAATTATTACCTTAATGAACGTATGTTAATCATGTGTTTTTACCCCACCAAATTCACCTTTCTTCGTTAAGATATTATTTATGTTTGAAGCAAAACCCGTGGGAAATTTAATACTTTGAATGAACTATTTTACATCATTGCTTTGTTGCTCTGTTAATAACCATGGAAGTTTATTTTGGTCTAGTCCATCTAATCTATTTGATTGGATCACACTTCACATTGCATGATTGGCTTCCTGGATGTTAGTACAAATTTTGACAATTTTTTCTTTGTCCCTCCTACCATCTATGATTCGCCATAATGTTTCTATCACATTCTTCCCGATATGCATTGTATCAAAAAATGAGCTAGTTTTAGCTTCTCATGGTAGGGAAACCTCTTGAATTGAGTGGGATAACATTTCATTCATTGTGGAAGCCCATTATTAATACCTTCATGATGGCGGCCTTCATGAAGCATAAAAGAAATCACAAAAATAATTATCAAATATGGTAAAATAAATTCAATGATTAAAATAAGCATTCAAAACATTACATGATATACGATACATAAAAAAATTGAGTACCTTGATGATTTCTATTATATTCCAACCTCCATAGGTGAGGTGTCATTCTTCATGGTTTTAAACTGGTCTCTTATTTTCCATTGAAAAGATGTTTTTCAGTAGTATGATACCTATGGTTCTTAGGGAGGAGGTGCCTATACTCATCAAACACCACCTTTCCTAAAAAATTTGAATGACGATACTTCATCTTAGGACCACAAACTGGACATGAAAATTTACCCTTTGTTTGAAGACCTGCAACAAATGGATTTATGTCAATTATATGACTAGATTATTTAAAAATTAAACATGCATCATGATATCATTAAAAAATTATATAGTATTAAAGAGCACTATTAGAATTCTACATACCACAAAAATGTGTTAGTCCTGGGGCATCATGAATTGTCCATAAAAGTATTCCACAGAATTTAAAGTTCTTCTTGATGCAGGAGCATCGTCAGCAAGTACACGTGGCAGGACAACTTAGCGCCTGAGAACCAATCCAGAGTCTCGAACGCTAGCCAGTGCTGAAAATATTTTGAAGCTGATAGAAAACAATAAAAGGAAAGATCACACGTGTGGAGACAGAATGAGCACACGTGACCTAGGAGTTAACCATATTTTGGATGTAACCACAATTAGGTAGCAGCTAGTTTGTTTAATTTTGTATAAAGAGAGGTTTTGTACGCCCTAAAGGAGGGTTGTGAGAATTGTGAGCAAGTAGGAGTTTGTGAACAACGATTGCTGTTTGATTTTAGCTATAACCATTTTCTTGATTTTGAATGAAGATAACAGAGGAAAATTGATCCAATGTGTGAGGTTGTTGTTGTTTTTAATTTCCATGTTATTGTTGTTTGTTTCAAGAATGAATGAACCTTTCTACGAGTGTATGTAGATTTGAAATGATTGTATAAAATTTAAATTGATTTTCTTCGTGAGCCGGTGCAAGGGGTGCACACAGACCTCAAAGAGTGCGTTGACAAGGCCTGCTTAGACTTGTAAAGATCAGAAGAAATAGCGTAATATTTCCTTTGCAAGAAGTGCAAAGTGGTTGCTGCAAGGAGTGCACAGTCGTCTGCAAGAATCCATATTTGTTGCAAGGAGTGCACAATCGTCCACAAGAATCTACTGCAAGGACTGCATAGATCCAGAATACAGTTTGGAAGGACTGCATTGACAGATTCTGTCTCGACCCATAAGCTCAGGAGGAACAACATAAGGTTCCTTTGCAAGAAGTGTAAAGCGACTACCACAAGGTGTGCACATTCGTTGCAAGAACTCAAATCTTGTGTAAAGATATGTTGCAAAGAGTGAACAGGTCTCGAATTCGACGAAGAGTCAAAGAGACTCCCTAAAGAAGTCAAAGGACAAGAACAGAGGAACGCCAAGAAGGCGGGAAATAATTATTTTCAAGAATCTTTGGATCTAAGTTTGACAAATTTCCCAGAAAAGAAAGAAGTGCTTGGGAGATCGAAATCTTTGAGGAGATCAAGATCAGGAGGGATATCACTTTCCAAGAAGTGCAAATGAGATCCAAGAAATAGACTTGCAGGAAGGACAAGGGTCGAAACCTTTGAATCTTTCGAAAAATCTTCTAAGTTAGAAGAAAGCATAAGCTCGGGAGAGGGATTTGGATCGTCCTATCATCGTCTAGACAATGAGGAGAAAGCACAGAGGAGGAAATATCCCAGTCATTCGATATGAGCGCCAGGAAAAAGATCTCAGTCGTTCTATCAGAGAGAAAAGAAAAGATCTTAGTCATCTAATCTAAGCGCCAAAGAAAATATCTCAGTTGTTTGATTGGAACACAATGAAAGGATCTCATCTGTCTGATTTTCACGCAAAAAGGATTGTAGTCATTCGATCAAGGTAAAGTGAACTAATGATAAACCTTTGAAAGTGTACAAGAGAATCAGACTTATGAAGTTATGAAATCATCAGAACCATTCATCATCAAGGGGGACACGTGGAAAAAGATCAATATTTCACTGACTCGTGACTTAGAGAAGTCAAAGGCAGAGTTATAAGAACTCGTGAATCACGATTTTATCACAATTGTTGATAGAAGGAGGGATTTGAACCGTAGATATTGTCTAGTCGGAGGTTCGCAACTCGGGAAATCAGAAGTAAGAGTTCTGGGAACTCATGAAATCTGAGTTCACGATTTGATCTAAGTCATTGGATCGAGGAGAGATCTGGACCTTCGATTCATTTCAAGGGGAGGAGATATCGAAAATTTGGATATTGAGAGAAGGGAGGTGAGCGATCCTCCAACTTCGCAAAACATGAAGTACCGATACGCGAAAAGGAGATCTAGACCGTTGGATCACGGGGATTGTGGACCGTTGATTTGGTAAGAGGAACTCACAAGTTCAGGTTTCAGAAGGACGATCAAGCGAACTTCGTGAGACGCGAAGTCGTGAAATGTGAAATTGTGAAACGCTTGAAATATTGGCCCACTATCATTGCGAAGGGGCACATCGGTGAAGGAGGATAGAGGGACTAGCAAGCACTAGGCTCTTGTCGGTATTTCGAAAGTTGGGAGAGTCGAGGTGACTCATATGCAAAGGCCTGATACGTGAAATCGTGATGCGCCTTTCGATCAGGCAAGTGGTCACAGTCTTGGTCATGTAAAGAGAGGGACTTAACCGGGAGAGCTAGCGCCTAAATACGCTGAGGCTTTAAAAGAATTAAGGAGAAGCCCACGGGTTTGATATAACCTGCACCTTAAGGGAAAGAGGGTCTATTCAGTTGATTGAAGTTCCTTGAGGGACTAAAGAGTCAATCAGACTTAGTTTCTTGATTGATCCTAGACCGGGAGTTCGTGCATCCCTTAGGAGAGAAGGGGGGTTTGCATCAAGTGGTATCAAAGTTGATTTTGATCTATAGATTTCAGGCGAAGGAGGTAAAGGAGATAGTCTCGTACAATTAAGAGGTATTAGAGCTGATTTTCGTCTGTAAATTTCAGGTGAAGGAGGTAAAGAAGATATAGAGGACAGTATGATTGCATCAAACAAAATCAAGAGTTGAAATGTGTCTATAGATTGCAGACAAAGGCGAGAAGGTGAAAATAAATAATCTGATGACATCAATTGGTATCAAAAGCTAGATTTTTCCTGTAGAACAACAGGTAAAGGAAGATAGAGTACTAATGCTCTATGCAGAGATGATTTTAGGGGATAAATTTCACTCATGGGCTAATTTTCCATGGTTTTTCCAAAAATGAGATTCGTTATTTTAAAAATGATTTGCCCAAATTCTATAAGATAAAATTATTTTACCTAAAAAATCGCCAAAATTTTATAAAAACTATATAAAATCCTTCAAAATTTGAACATTTTTACAAAATATCGCCAATCATTTATAGATGGCATATGAAGGATTAGTAATATTTGCCAAGGTTTCTACATTTTAAAATAAATTTCCATCCTTAAAATCATCCCTGGCTCTATGAAGATTGTTGCAAGGTGTGCAACAAATGGAAGATAGTCAGGAGGGATGAAGACAAAAAAATATGGCTACTGAAGGACATGAGCATGGTCGAAGAGGATACCAACAGAAGAAAACTAAAGTAGAAATTGATGAGGAGATCATTGAGATAAGAGAAAGAATAGAACAACTAGCATTGAAGATTTAGCAGGAGGCAAAGGTACGCTGGAGGTACGAATGGCCTTTGTACAGGAAGGTAAAATGGCATGTTCAAAAGTTGTTGGTCAGATAAAAACAAAAAGAGTGGAGGAAGTGGTTGAGGCATGTTGAAACCTCAGTGACACAGAGGAGGAACTGATTCACATATGTGAACTAGAGACTATGATAAATCTCAGTGATGATGACGAAGGGATATCAGTTACAGGTCTCATAAACTGCCAGGAGGGAAAAGATGAATTTTCAAATTTCTAGTTGGGAAATGATATGATATCAAGTGAGGATCTCTTAGACTGTCAGGGGGACAGTAGTGGAAATTCATGTTTCCAGGTGGGCAATAAGACAAGATCAGTTGGGGATCTCATAGACTGCCAAGAGAGTAGTGATGGAAGTTCAAGTTGTTAGGTGGGAAATGAAGAGGGATCATTCGATATCATAGACTACCAAGTGGGCAAAGGAGGAATCCTAGATCGCCAGGTGGGAAAGGGAGAAGAGATGAACTCGGTTGAGAGTTCATATCAGCGAGGAATGCTGATGGAAGAAGATCAGAGGTGTGTTCTGATCGTTGGGGGAATTCAAATATTCCTGCCAAATAGTCTAGCAGAGACTAATACAAGAGTTTCACATGTGGTGGTAGCGCAACGAGAATCCGAGAAGGAGGCCATGGGGATAAATTATTTTAAAGATAATTGTGTCTGTGATGCAGGTGCAGCAGAAGAAAGACAACCAACAGAGACTGTCAAAGAGGAGTTGATACTGATGTCTTCCCCAACAGAAAAAGAGGAGAATTCAGATGAATTGCTCACTCAATGGGAGTGACAGATGAAGATGTTAGATGATTGGTTGAACAATCCAGAACAAGAATATGATTGCCAATAGATAGTCATGCAGACTGTGAGAGAGAATCATTCAGCATAAGTGCTCAAAAAATTTATCCCAGGAGTTGAACAGGAGATGACTGTGGAACTCGAGCCTACAGTGGAAGAGGAAGCAGACAACATATATTTGGTTTAGCTATATGAGGAATTGGAGGCCTTGGAAAGAAGGGTAAATATGCAGAGTAGGCATATCTAACGGGTCAAATTAGAAATAGGTAGAGGATCATAACAGCCAATTGAGAAATTGGACAAGGTGATTGAAGAAATTAGAAGGTAGACGTTGGGGTCATCACAAGAAACTGTCAGTAGGAGGAGGCTGAACAGAGGGGGACCTGCCATAGTAGTAGAGAAGAAACAACAACAACAACAAAAGAAGAAGCAGGGAAGAAAAACAGATGAACAACTCCAAGACAAAGTATGGGACCCTGGAGGATCTCAACAACATAGTAGAGGGAGCCATGAGCAGGAGCTCATGATTTTCCCAACTGTGGAGTATATGATTCAAGAGGGATTTTTGTTCAAGGGAAATAAATTGCACATACCAAAATGCTTAATGAGGGATAACCTTTTGAAGGAAAAACATAGTGGAGGATTGGATGGAAATTTCGGCCATGATAAGACATTTGCACAGTTGAGCAGTTTTGGCCAGGTATGAGAACAGATGTGATAAAATTCATGGAAAGATGTAGAATTTGCCAACATTCAAAAGGTGAAAGATAGAACACCAGATTATATCAACCATTTCCCATACCAAAGAGGCCTTGGGATGCAATACGCATGGATTTTGTGTTGGGACTGCAAAGAATGCAAAGAGGATGTGATTCCATATTTGTGGTGGTGGATAGATTTTTGAAGATGGTACACTTTATTCCATGCTAGAAGAACAATGATGCAACACATGTTGCAAATCTGTTCTTTAAGGAAGTTGTGAGACTTCACGGCCTACCTAGAAGCATTATCCGAGACAGAGACACCAAATTTGTTTGTCATTTTTGGAGAACACTGTGGAAGAAGTTAGGGACAGATTTGTCCTTCAACTCATCTTATCACCCTTAGACATATGGGCAGACCGAGGTGGTAAACATAATTTTGGGAAACTTATTGAGGAGTCTGTTCATCGAGAACCATAACTAGTGGGATCAGATTCTGCCACAAACAGAGTTTGTATACGACGACTCACCAAATAGGAACAATGGGAAGAGCCTGTTCCAAATATTGTATGGAATGAAACCCAGTGGAGTATCTGATTTGAGATACTTGGAACAGAGTGAGATTAGAAGTGCTGGAGCAAAATATTTTGCTGCAGAAATGAAGAATCTCCATAGCCAGATCAGAGGGAAGTTACAGATTTCTAGCCAAGAGTACAAGCACAGAGCTAATCAACATCGCAGAGAACTTGAATTTAAAATAGGAGATTAGGTTCTGGCACATCTCAAGAAGGAAAGGTTCCCTATGGGGACATATAACAAGCTAACGATGAAGAAAATAGGACCGTGTAAGATCTTGATGAATTTTGATGAAAATGCCTACGAGATTTAGTTGTCAGATGATGTGGGCATATCACCCATATTCAACGTCTCAGACCTATATCCTTACAGGAAGGATAACATAGAGGGATGAACAGATCAATAGATGATTTAGTGGGAGAAAAAAATTCCTATAACATAAAAACCACAAATGCAAAAGATCGTTGATCAGAGGATTGGTAAGAAGACCAGGAGGGAGACCTATTTTGAATATCTTATCAAGTGGACAGGACATCCAATAGATAATGCCAGTTGGGAGAGTGAAGTCGATATCCAAAAGCATGGAAAGTCAGTGTAGGAGCTCATGGATAAGAGTCCATGAATTTTTTCCGAGGGGAGTATGATACAGGAGCATCGTCAACAAGTACACATGGCAGGACAACTCAGCACCTGAGAAGCAATTTGGAGTCTTCAATGCTAGCCAGTACTACAAATCTTTTGAAGCTGATAGAAAACAATAAAAAGAAAGATCACATGCGTGGAGACAGAATGAGCATGCGTGACCTGGGAGTTAACCATAGTCTCGATGTAACCACAATTAGGTAGCAGTTAGTTTGTTTTCTTTTGTATAAAGAGATTTTTTGTACGCCCTAAAGGAGGGTTACAAGAATTGTGAACAAGTAGGAGTTTCTGAACAATGATTGTTGTTTGATTTTAGATGTAACCATTTTCTTGATTTTGAATGAAGATAATAGAGGAAAATTGATCCAATCTGTGAGGTTTTTGTGGTTTTTAATTTCCCTGTTAATGTTGTTTGTTTCAAGAATGAATGAACCTTACTACGAGTGTATGTATCTTTGAAATTCTTGCATAAAATTTAAATTGCTTTTCTTCATGAGCTAGTGCAAGGAGTGCATGAAATCCACAAAGAGTGCATTGATAGGGTCTATTTCGACTCATAAATATCAGAAGAAATAGCATAAGATTTCCTTTGTAATAAGTGCAAAGTGACTGCTGCAAGGAGTGCACAGTTGTTCTCAAGAATCTAGATCTTGAGTAAGAATCTGCTGCAAGGAGTGCAAAGATCCATAATACAGTCCTCAAGGAGTGCGTTGAAAAAGTTTGTCTCGACCCGTAAGATCAGGAGGAACAACGTAAGGTTCCTTTGCAAAAAGTGTAAAGTGACTGTCGCAAGGTGTGCACAGTCGTCGCAAGAACTCAAATCGTGTGTAAAGATCTATTGCAAAGAGTGCAAAGGTTTGGAATTCAACAAAGAGTTGAAGCGACTCTATAAAGAAGTTGAAGGAAAATAACAAAGGAACGCCAGGAAGGCGAGAAAGAATTATTTTAAAGAATCTTTGAATCTAAGTTTGACGAATTTCCCAGAAAAGAAAGAAGTGCTTGGGATATTGAAATATTTGAGGAGATCAAGCTCAGGAGGGATATCACTTTCCAAGAAGTGAGAATGAGATCCAAGAAATGGACTCGCAGGAAGGATAAAGGTTGAAACCTTTGAATATTTTGAAAAATATTCTAAGTTAGAAGAAAGAATAAGCTCAGGAGAGAGATATGGATAGTCCGATCAGCGTCTAGACAACGAGAAGCAAGCACAGAGGACGAAATATCTCAACTATTCGATCTGAGTGCCAGGGAAAATATCTCAGCCATTCGATTAGAGTGCAAAGAAAATATCTCAGCCGTCCGATCTAAGAACCATAGCAAAGATATCAGTAGTTCGATTAGAGCGCCAAGAAAGGATCTCAGTCATCCTATATGCACACAAAAAGGATCGTAGTCGTCCGATCAAGGTAAAGTGCACTAACGATAAACCTTTGAAAGTGTAAAGGAGAATCAGACTTACAAAGTTCTGAAATCATCAGAACCGTTCATCATCAAGGGGGACACATGGCGAGAGATCAACATTCCATTGACTCGTGACTCAGAGAATTCCAAGGCATAGTTATAAGAACTAGCGAATCGTAAAATAGCGATTTGATCACAGTCGTTGATCGAAGGAGGGAGATGAACCATAGATATGTTCTAGTTGGAGGTTTGCAACTCGGGAAATCAAAAGTAAGAGTTATGGGAACTCGCGAAATCTGAGTTCATGATTTGATCTGAGTCGTCGGATTGAGGAGAGATATGGATCGTCGATTCCTTTCAAGGGGAGGATATATCAGAAGATCGGATAGCGGGAGAAGGGAGGTGAGCGGTCCTCCAAATTTGTGAAACGTGAAGTCCCGATACGTGAAAAGGAGATCTGGACCGTTGGATCATGGGGATTTTGGACCGTTGATCTGGCAAGCAGAACTCGCAAGTTCAAGTTTCGTAAGGAAGAGCAAGCGAACTTCGCAAGATGCAAAGCCACAAAACGCAAAATCGCGAAACAATCTAAAGATTGGCCCACGGTCATAGCGAAGGGGCACATCGGTGAAGGACAATAGAGGTGCTAGAACACGCTAGGCTCTTGTCAGGATTTCAAAAGTTGGGAGAGTTGAGGTGACTCATATGCAAAGGCCTAATACACGAAATCACGATGCACCTTTCGATCAGGCGACTGGTCACAACCTTGGTCACATAAAGAGAGGGGCTTAACCAAGAGAGCTAGCGCCTAAATACGCTAAGGATTTAAAAACATTAAGGAGAACCCGTGGGTTCCATATAATGTGCGCCTTAAGGGAAAGAGGGACTATTCAGTTTATTGAAGGTCCTTGAGGGTATGAAGAGTCAATTAGACTCATTTTCTTGATTGATCCTAGACTAGGAGGTCGCACAACCCTTAGGAGAGAAGGGGGGTATGTATCACTTCTCCCCAATTGGTTTACATATGTCATACATAATGATGCAAGCCCATAACTTTAGTAGCTCGTCGATAAGAGGCTCGATATATACATTCTTATATTTAACCTGGTACTTAGCTATTTGTTTGAAATTACACATAATTACTATAACCATGACATCATGTATATATAAGTAAATAAATAAATAAAATATATTATGCAAAAATGAAACAAATGAAAATGTTAGATTCAAAAAAATAATGTAAACAAATAGTTGGAACAATCATTGTCAACATTATGTGCTCCCTCTTTATTGACATCCAAGGAGGAATGTTATTGTTGATAACAAAAATAATCCACATTGAGTAAATAGACATAAGATCTATGAATGGATTAACACCGTCGGGTACCAATGAAAGCCTAACATTACGAGGTTCATCTTTGAAATCTACCCATTTTTCCTCAATTTCCCTAAATGCATAGCCATCGACAGGAATTCGGAGAAGACCATATCCACTTCTATTGTGTGCATGGTAATCCAGAAATTGTGCTATGCTTTCACACCTGAACAATCACTGCAAACATGGAATTATGGGAATATGACGAAGAACCTTTAGAGGCACCCTTTTTGTTACTTGATCGGTTTGATATCTATTGATAAAACATTGCGGAAATTCTATTTTCGAAGCATGTTGTCCATAATATATAATATGATCATTAGGAAAAGCATCTATAGTTTGATAATCCATTCCAATATATTTCATAATGACATGCAAACCTCAATATGTGCGAGGTAAAATATTTGACGATGGTAACAAAAATTCACCTAACAATCTACAACATAACAAATAACTAGTTAATCTAAAGAATATTAATCATAAAAATTGCATTCTTATTTTACACATTAATTAACACTAAAAACAAATAGAAAAAATCAACATTTATGTATAATATGAGATGAAACATATTACATACCTTAGGATCTGTGTCATACAAGTTTTTGAAAAATTATTCATAACCTTTATATTCACTAGAAACAATGTAGTGGAGAGAATATTTTCTCTTGATCCTTCATAAAGTCGTTTATTTGACTTTTCTAATAAAGATTCATCATAAATACCATCACTGTCGCCATCCTCATCCAACTGAGAAAAAAAATATTGTATCATTTGATTTGTCCCATCATCTTCTTCCATGGGATCATTAAATTGATCTGTCCCGTCATCTTCTTCCATGAGATCCTCATTTGCTTGATCATGTTCCTCAGCTTGTACAACATCATTTCTACTATTACTTGGTGCAATATTTTGTGGAAAGTTAGAGGGAAACTCTAACTTTATAATTACAAACAATCATGCAAAATTAGTGTGTACTATAACAAATTACATTCAAACAAATATATATAATTTTATATAAAATTGACAATATAAAAACAGATAATGAATATATAGTTAATTACCATGGGACAATATTCATTCGATCTGCCATCAATGTGCCCATATTTCCTACAATGTTTTGTAGTTGTTGCTATTAAAATTCTTACGTGACGTATCAAACAAATTTTTTTGCAAGGGAAATAACATCTACCATCACCCTTTTCACCCTCTTTACCTTTTTCCCCACCTCTAATTATATTCTACGACATTCTTCCACACAAAAATACCCTTTATGAACCGTCGTTCTTATAGAAAGACTGTCGCAACATCTCTAATTCTTAAAATATTTATAGGCCACGGTCGTCGCAGTTGCGACGAACATTGACCAAATCAATGTTGACTTTGTCAAAGAGCATAACGGTCATAACGGTCATATCATCGCTCTTGCGACGAAAGTTGACCAAATCAATTTTGAATTTGTCAAAGAGTATAACGGTCAATATGGACCTTATCAAATAGTGTAACAGTGAATAGAATTCACAAGTTCGTTGAAAGAGAGACGATCGTACACTATCTTCATGATCATCGCAAAAGAGACTAACATTTGATTATGTCGAGAGAGTGACGAATACAGGATGGATTTATAACAAAATTGAAAAATTGAACTTTTTCTCTTGAATTTTGCGACGAAAGGGTACTTTCGTCACAAGTAGTCGTCGCAAATTTTTCAATATGTCGTAGTGTGGGCATGGATGAGCGCACAACCATAAGGATTTTAAGTCATTAGAGAACGTGAGTTCTCTTAATGAAATAGATATAACATTTATTATAGATCGAACATCTTTATGAATAAATATGTATATGGGTTTTGGGACAACTAGGACCTAAGGGCTTATGATTGAAATTGTTTTGAAGCATAGAGCAATGGTTAGAGAACCAACATGTGGGTGATGTGGGTGGAAGGGTTGTGGGGAATTTAACAAGAGGTATATGCATAATTCACTTAGGGATCACGTGTGGAGGGGGTTAAGGGTTGAGTATAAGTTATGCCTAGGCTTAAATGGAGCTAAGGGGGTCTAGGTCATGGTCTAGGCCAAGCTCTAGGTCATGGTCATTCTATAGGTGCAGGTCATGGTATAAGCCTATATATAGCTCTATGTCATGGTATAGGTCATGGTAAAGTTATAGATCTAGGTATATTTCATGGTCTACGTCATGGTGATCATATAGGTCTAGGTCATGGTCTAGGTGTTTCCATGTCGAGGTATTTCTATGTCTAGTTCTAGGTCTAGGTCAAGGTCATTTATTTACTTGTGATGTAGAGAGGGGGGTGGAGAGAGAGGAAGAAAGAGAGTGTGAGAGGGCAAGGGGGGAATAAAAAGAGAGTGTGAGAGAGTGAGGGAGAGGGAGACAAGGATGGGGGGTAGAGAGAAAGAGAGTGAGAGGAAGGGGGGGGAGAGGGAAGAGGGGTTAGATAGAAGAAAATAGAGCAATGTGTGGAGAGTTTGGGAGAGAGAGAGAGGGTTATATGCAAGAGGCAAATAGATAAGGGGGTAGAGATGGATTTTTTGAGAGTGTGAGAGGGTGGGAGAGGAATACCAAGAGGGGTGGTAGAGATATATGGTAGATGTAGGAGAGAGAGAGAGAGAGAGAGAGAGAGAGAGAGAAAGAGAAGAGATAGTGGGAGGGAGGGGGAGAGAGGGAGGGAGGATGGGAGTAGAGAGTGTGTGTGAGTGTACATATAGATAGGTGCTCCATCATACATAATCTAGGGCATGCCGAACACTGATTACGAACAATAAAAAATCAAATAAATTTAACCTTTTACTCTTGTTACTAGGATGTAAATGGCTAACAACAATAGTCTAATCTTGAAGAACATACAAATATATAAGTGTTTCAATAACACATAATCTATTCCAATATCATAAGAAAAAATCTCAATCATGTATTTTTGATAATATAAAATCAAACAATGGGAAATCCCAAAGAGACATGAGAAAACCTAACAATGAAAGAAAATCAAATCACCAAAAAGGTAAGAAATGTGAAAGATAAAATTATTTAAAAATGAATTAAGAAAAAAATTCAAAGAAGGAAAAATATTCCACATAAAGAATATTGAATCCACTAAAACATTATACTTTTATAAAAATAAAAAAGCATAATCAACATACCATAATCATCATTAAACCATGTGAAAGCATTATTAGACCATATATGAATGGTCATATCCATAAAATATCATTATTAAATAAGAGGTATAGGCATACTACACCTAGGGCTTGGGTTTGGAAGGGGTTAAGGGTAGAGTATAGGTTATGCCTAGGCTTAGATGTAGCTAGGGGGGTCTAGTTCGTGGTCTAGGTCAAGATATAGGTCATGGTCTAGGTCTAGTTCATGGTCATGTTCATAGGAGGTCATGGTCTAGGTCTAGTTCATGGTATAGGTCATGGTCATGTTCATAGAAACATGCATGTGTTACTACTAGGCAAGGATGAACACCCAACCTAAGGGCTTAGGATTGAAAGTGTTTTAAAGAATGGAGCAATGGTTAAAGCACCAAGATGTGGTGCAAGAGTTGTGGGGCCTTTAACAAGAGGTATATGCATAGTGCACGTAGGGATCGAGTGTGGAGGGGGTTAAGGGTCGAGTATGGGTTATGCCTAGGATTATATGGATCTAGGGGGGTCTAGGTCATGGTCTGGTTCAAGATCTATGTCATGGTCTAGGTCATGGTCATGTACATGTTCATGGTATAGGTCTAGGTCATGGTCTAGGTATAACTCTTGGTCTATTTCATGGAATATATCATGGTCATCGTATAGGTCTAGGTCATGGTCTCTAGTATAGGTCATGGTCTATGATCTAGGTCTAGTCTAGGTATTTCCATGCCTTTCCATGTCTAGGTCTAGGTATAGATCTTGACATGTCTAGGTGAATGTCATTTATTTCCTTGTGATGTACCAAACTTTATATAATATGTG
>SNQJ01S0114115.1:25065-40990 GCA_010110895.2 Picea sitchensis | reverse complement strand
TAGTATTCATCACATGTCAATCGATGGTTGGGATGCTAAGAAGATACAACTAATACATGCATGTCTTGAAGGGTATGTTGCATTCTTTCTTCTTTTTCGTATAGATATTTGACCACCTTCACAGAGAGAAGGTATGATCCAACCGGACATGTAACGCCCCTAAATTTATATAGAGTGGAGTAATACTTAGGACTGAAAAGTTTAGAAATTATTGCAAAGATTACATGCCAATGTGCTTCAAGGAAAATATCAATGATTATAGAGGCTACATATAATGAACCAGGCCACCAAAAGTATCATTGGGAATATTATTCTAAGCCTTTGAATAAGCCAATTATTTAAACCACCAATAATTGCCTATTGCTTCTACTACCAACTCCTCTCAGTGGTCACTTGTTGATTCATGTATCAAAATATGTCGCAATAGTAACCTCAAAATGAATATAGTGCCCCTTATACCACGCTTAGTGGAACCTATTTGCATTTCCTAGTCATTTTCTAAACCACTTCTCAATTCGAATTTCCAAGTCAATGTCAACACCATGTGGAGGATCTAAATTAGAATCTATGGAGGTGTAATTTAACCAAATCCAGACCTACAAAAGTATCTCATACCTATTTTTCTAGAAGACCATGATTTGATGATACATGTAGAGATCTTGTTTTTCTCACTTATTCCTCCCGCTACATGCAAATGTGGATTTAAGTGAATCATTTCTTCTATACAACTAACAATTAAACACATACTACTCTTTTCATACTGAACGCTCTCTCTACTCAAGCATCTATATCAAAATTGCTTGTGAAATCACTTCTAAGATGGAAGATCTGACATGAATCAATGATGATAATACAAATTGCATTAAATGTTTTTCTTCATTTTCATAACAAATTGTGATTTGATATCTAGGTAGCAAATAGCTTTAGATGATATCTAGAATTACAAAATGTATACATGTAACATCTTTTTTTTTGCTATATACTTGGAAAAAATTATTACATCATTCAGTTCTTTATATAACTTTGTTTTGGTGTCTATTCTCACACTAAATATGATGGTCATAAAAACATATGTTGTTAGGTTTTTTTCGACGTTCCCTTTTCCCCACTTCGGGGGTATTCTAGTTTATTCTTTTTCCGTCCCCGCATTACCAAGTATTCTTATCGCCATCCTTAGGTCACTGGTTCAAATTCCGCGTTACCAAGTATTTTTATCGCCATCCTTAGGTCGTCGGTTTGAATCCCTCACTACCAAGTATTCTTGGTCATCCTTGGGTCGCGGGTTCGAATCTGGCAGGTCTGAGTTTTTTTTTTTTTAATTAGTTGTGTTAATTTATTCTTATCGACATACTTAGGTCACTGGTTTGAATCCAACAGGTCGAAGTTTCATTTTTTAATTAGTTGTGTTAACGTATTCTTATCGGGCTACCGAGATATCAAACATAACTTAAATTGATACTGGAAAAATGACCAAAATGGGCCATTAATTATGAAAAATCAAACATTGGAAAAAGGACCAAAATAGGCTACTTCAACATAGCGTAGTCTAAACGTTCTACCTTTTGGTTCTTTTCTGACGATTTTTTCCATTTGATTTTGCCTGAAATCCGGTGAGGAATGGTTGCATCTACATATTTGAGTGGCTAAGTTTGTATAATCAGAGTGCCCCGAGAGTTTTCAGCATGATGAATCCATTTATGCATTCATAAATGGAATTTAAACAACAACAAAATAGAGATTTTGTCCAAATTTGCATTGTCTGATTCCATCCAAAAAACCCTAAAAGTAAAACGTTTAGCCAACTCCAACAACATTGTTTAATGCCGATTATTTTATTTTCTTTATACTAATTATTTTGTTAAAATTTTGAAACATTTTCTTAATTAATGCTTTTGTGAAAGTGTTATCATAGATAATTTTTAGTTTTATAGTACACACCACTTTTTTTTTATATACCATTTATATAGGGAAGAGGACCTAAAATTTGAGTGGGGTTTAATAGTTGTAAGGAAAGTTAGGGGTGATACTAATTTTGGATGAATTTATAATTATTTCTTAAAAATTGTAAAAATATTGATAAACATGTAATAGAAGTAATACTAACATAATCTTAAACCAAAGAGACAATATCATGTTTGTTCATACATACTATACACGAGATTTACCCTTAACTGAGAAAATCACTAACTCAGAGCCCAACCTCCATATCTCATCAAATTTACTTAACCATTCACAATACAATATTTTAGTATTCTACAACATCTTCAACCCTAATTTGCTATCCAATATTAAATTACAAACCTAATCCTTAACTAATATTATATCACAACGAGTATAAAACCATGGACTGCAACTCACCAAAAACACCATAAAACCACCTATAAGAACCAAACTTGTCAAGATGTATAGTCTATACCTATAAAGTATATTACAAATCCAAAGATTGTTCAAGTTGTTGAATACAATGCAATAACACCCAAATAATCACAAACTTAGCTACTTGAGGAAACCAAGTCCATTGATTATGTGCACCATAACAAATTATTAGTATTCATAGATGTTGTTAATGAATCTGCAACATTTTTCAAGGTGTCAAATTTCTCCAACAATACCTTATTGTCTCCAACCATATCTCTAATAAAATTTATTGCAATTTAATATCCTTCATCTTAGCATGATAGGTAGGGTTATATTTTACAAAGAATATACTCTGATTGTTGTTGTAACACCCTATTTTCAATCCCCTAAATTAATTGTGATTAGTAATGATTTATCTCAGCATGGAGACAATAATTGCCATGATATGGCTTGTGAACAATGTAAATGTTTTATTTTTAAATAAAGAAAATCCAAACAACTAACTGAAGGGTGAAGCACAAGTATTGGCCATGATACCACTAGAGGTATTAGTGAGGGGGCATAAAAGGTGTTGTAACAAATTTCCGATTTAACTCAGCGCTACATAATAGAGAAGACTGACTTGAAGGTTGAACCCATTTAAGTGAAAGTTGTATGTCTTCTTAAGTTGCCTTCAAAGAATGGACCTCCAGGAGCCATTAGCAAGGATGCTTGTATACCACCACATAGCCAGTCTCCAAGGCATAATGGTAAATGATGTTGGTGACTGAAGTTGCTTTTAATTGTTTCCCTGAATTTATATGTGAATGGAGCTTCCAAGTCTTACTTGCAATTTACCAAAATACATTCGAGGAACATTTTACACTTAGATTAGATGCTCATGATTTGGATATCTGAAGATGTGCTCTCCTGAGAACAAATTCAGTTTAGGCTGGCGATCGGATAGTCTGGGTTTTTTGAAACAAATGTGTACCTGAGTTCTCAAACGGTTATACAGTGCAAACTGTAGATACGTTATCTTTAAATGGGACAACCATTGAGATATGTTGGGCTTTTGCATTGATTGGAGGTGTTGTTGGTCAGCCAATTGGGGGAGGTCCAGGTGTTGGTGATCTTAAGGTGCATTCAAACATCATCAGCCAACGTTCCTCTTCGTGTTCAGTATGAAGCATGATTGTAAAGAAGCCAGAAACATGTTGCTTCATTATTCGGCCCCTTCTGTTGAGAGACTACAGCGGATTACTACACGGAACCCCGACTCCGAATCCACAGAAGGGATTAATCATTGCCACCAATGCGTGTTGCCTCTGAGAACTATATCTGTCAGAGTTGATGCGTTACAGGAAGAGGTGCAGAAATTGCCGGGCTTTTACAGCTGGAAGGGAGGAAACGGAGATTCAAGTTATGCAAGCAATTCTCCATCTGTCCAGTTAAAAATGTTCGAGGCCCTTAAACCCATTCTAGAGCATGGGATCTCCCATAACATCAAATCTGTCATGGGAGCCGGAGCTGCATCTCAGAAACAGAACAACAGCCATTTCCTTCGAGAAAGTATGTTGCAGAGCATTATCAATAACATACATTCTCAGTCAGTATCCACGAAGGGTGGGAACCTCAGGCAAATTTTCACCAATGAACTATTTCCGTTTGCTCTGAAAGCGGTCATAGGTCGGGACATCGAATCCATATACGTTGAAGAGATAGGCAGTACTTTGTCTAAATGGGAAATCTACGAGATATTGGTAGTGGATCCCATGAAAGGCGCCATTCAAGTGGACTGGAGGGATTTCTTTCCGTATCTGAGGTGGGTTCATTACCGGGACGTGGAAGAGAGAATGAAACGAATGGACAGGAGAAGAAACGTTGTGCATCGAACTCTGATTGAAGAGCAAAAGAGGATCCTTGATTATGGAAAGGAACCCAACTGTTATCTAGATATATTGCTGAAGGAAGCGCCACAGTTGACCGAAAAACAATTGGAGATGTCGATATGGGAGCCAATCATCGAGGCCTCGGACACGTCTCTCGTCACTGTAGAGTGGGCAATGTTCGAACTGTCAAAGAATCCTCATTCTTAGGATCGTCTGTACAGAGAACTGCAAAGATTCTCTGGAGATAAATATGTAACTGAGTTAAGACCATCAAAGATGCCTTAATATTATTAGTTACCAGGAGGTGTAGCAGCAGTTGTGGACGAACTTCTCTATATCCATTGGTTTTTATCCAAGCACCGTGGATTTATAACTGAGAGTGGAGAACTTCCAAGAATTCATGATAAGTCGTTGAAAATTGATTCATGTGAGACACCGAACAGTCATCACCGGGAATTCGAAGGAGAGGTGTCCCCAAACGGCAGAACACTTGGCATTCGCAGATTCCAGAAGACAAACCGTTTCAGATTCCTGGAACACAAAGAGTTTTATATCTTTCTTTTAAATGATATATGTATGTAACAGAGAAAGGGAGGCGCATGAGCACAGCACTGGGGGAAAACCTCTGTCAAGAGGGGTTCTTTATAATGTTGAGTTATTTTGTAAGCCAGATTGGAGAAATAAAAATGATTTTTTTACTTATGACTGTGAGATTCATCACGGTCGATTTCTTTCAGTGTGTTCTTCTTCTTTTCAGCTGTGTTAAATCTGTTTGGATTTCATTATATATGTTCCTTACTCACAATTGATATTGTCTTTACCATATTGTTTATTTCTTCCTTATCCCGTCACGACTGCATTACAATTTCGTTTTCTTCTAACTGATGTGCTTCGTTATACTTTAGTACGACCACTACTATAGCGAATGGATTATAGTTTTCTGTAATTGTTTGTTGTCTTTCCTCTGCACCAGCTATCAGCGAGTGTAAGACCAGCCTACACTTCCAGAATTATGCATATATTCTCTGCTACATCAGCCTTTCCTTTCCTTTTTCCGCTACTGCATCATTATTTATCAAAACGCTAAAAGATAGACTTACTTTGCCTCACTTTCCGCAAGTTATTTGATCACCGCTATTATCTCCTTTCCTCGGTTTTCACTTGACTCCATGCCCAATGGACCATTTCCCTGGTTTAACCCCCAAACTCTAAAAATCCAAGACCATCATTTACCCATAAATCTGCCCACCTTTTCACGCTTACTAAAGATTATTTTGTGACATTTTTCGAGAGATCCCTCTTGGGTTGGGGGAGGGCAGCTTCCAATCAAAAGTGGTTCGAGGTTGCCTCGGGATTGATTTGCTGCAACCCATTTCAGTTTCAAGTGTCAACAGAAGGGATTCAATCATGCTAGATGATCCCAAGCCACCTTATTGAACTATTTTGGGAATAATCAACATTTTCCTTTTTTTTTAATTCAAAAGAAAAAATCAGTTAATGAAAGAGGGTTGGTAGTTGAACAACCAACCACCTGGAATAAAGAGATATGGAAAGAGAGGGATGGAAAAATGAAATCTATCAACCCAGGTACAATAGGTACCACCTTTGACCCCACAAATTCCTTTTGACATAAGGGAGGAGGAGAACAAATTGGAAACCTTCAGGGGGAATGGAGGAAAAAAAACACACGGGTGCATGCTGAGGAAGACAATCCTGGTATGGACAACGGAAGAGTTGGTGATGAGTTGAGAATGCCTAGAGCTATGGGAGAACATAGAGAGAAAGGAACCAAAAGAGAGTAAATTTTTTGAGCTTGGAGCTTGACTGCAATTTGAGCAACGAGAAACCCGAGAACTCGACCCGAGCAAGAAGGTTGCAAATGTGATGTTTGTTGGAAAGGAAGTGGAACTGAGAGGGAATCACATTGAAGGACTTCAAGGACATTGAAAGGACTCCCTGTACACTTGAAACTAACTCGAAAGACATATAAGAGATTCGTGGAGGCCTTGGGCTAAGTGGGTCATAGGGGAATATATGTTTTGTGATTGATAATGAAGGAGATTAGCCTTCACCTTCCTATATCTCCCTAAGAGAGAGATTCGACCTTCCCTAGTGGTATCATGGCCTAGCATAAGGATGGACTGTTGTATAAATTTCAAGTACAACAGAGCCTACGGTTGGGTGGAAAGGCGTACATCCTCAATCAATTGGTTTGTTTAGTGTTTACTATGAAACCATATTATTATCTCTTGTGTTTTACTATGCTTGTAAAGATATGTGTATTAGTGAAATTTGTATGAAATTGCATGGCTCACTGAGTAACTTTGAAAAGAATGAAATGAATACCTAGTTAGTATTCCTGCATACATGGTATTTATTTACTAGTTGTTATCATTTGGAATATGTGATGAATGGAGAAATCTCCATGTTTGGTACTTCTTAGCACAACCCTGTGTTCTAATTTGATAGTTATAAAACCTTGAGAATATGTTGTAAGGGAAACCTGGTAAAAAATATAGAACTCTGAAGACTGAGTGAAGAATGCTTGGTTAAGCTCTCGGTTTACCTTAGTTTCATTTGTTGGATGTTTTTCTTTGTTGAAGTTTGCAATGATGAGAATGATTGACCTGTGCATTTCATAGTATCATGCAATGGTATTGGTATTGGTATTGGCAAGGCATAAGGGCATTGGCAATGCATAATTGTATTGGCATTGGTATGGTATTGGTATGCATATCATTGCCAATGCATACCATTGTCGTGCAATGGTATGCGATAGTATTGTTATGCAATGGTATTGGTATTGGTATGCAATGGTATGATATTGGTATTGGCATTGTTATTGGTATTGGTATGGTATTGGTATTTGTAATGGTATGGTATTGGTATTGGTATGGTATGGTATTGATATTGGTATTGGTATGGTATTGGTATTGGTATTGGTATCGATATGGTATTGTATAGATATTGGTATTGGTATGGTATAGTATGGTACTGATATTGGTATGTTATTGGTATTGGTATTGGTATTGGTATCGGTATGGTATGGTATTGGTATTGGTATGGCATTGTATGGTATGGTATTGGTATGGTATTGGTATTGGTATGGTATCGTATTAGTATTGATATGGTATAGTATGGTATTGGTATTGGTATGGTATTGGTATGCATATCATTGCCAATGCATACCATTGTCGTGCAATGGTATGCAATGGTATTGGTATGCAATGATACAGTATTGGTATGGTATTGGTATTGTTATTGGTATGCAATGGTATGGTATTGGTATGTTATTAGTATGGTATGGTATGGTATTGTTTTAGTATGGTATTAGTATTGGTATTGGTATGGTATGGTATGGTATTGGTATTGGAATTGGCATGCAATGGTATTGGTATTGGTATTGGCAAGGAATAAGGGTATTGGCAATGCATATTGGTATTAGTTTTGGTTTTGGTATTGGTATTGGCAATGCATATTGGTATTGGTATGGTATAATATTCATATGGTATTGGTATTGGTATTGGTATTGGTATTGGTATGGTATCGGTATGCATATCATTGCCAATGCATACCATTGCCATGCAATGGTATTGGTATTGGTATGGTATTGGTATGCATATCATTGCCAATTCATACCATTGCCATGCAATGGTATGCAATGGTATTGGTATTGGTATGCAATGGTATGGTCTTGATATGGTATTGGCATGGTATGGGATTGGTATTGGTATGGAATGGAATGGTATGCAATGGTATGGTATTGGTATGGTATTCGTATAGGTATGGTATGGTATGGTATTGGTATTGGTTTTGGTATTGGTATGGTATAGTATGGTATTGATATCGATATGGTATGGTATGGTAGGGTATAGTATGGTATTGGTATCATATTATTATTGGTATTGGTATTGGTATGGTATAGTATTGGTATGGTATTGGTGATGGGCATGATGGGAATATTTGATCCAGATGGATGTCGGTGGCCTCCCACCTATTCCAACTAGCTCATTTTAGCAATTTCTAGTTTGGCAGTTTTTTCCCTAGTTTTTGGGTCCTTGACTTGCAGGGTCGTTTTGAGGCCCTAAACAACGTTTTTTTGGGATTTCCACAATCAAAATGATTTTTGATAGAGAGAAACAAAATGTGTATTCCTCGGATAGACCTTTCCAACGGAATATCGTGCACTTAAAACGAAGATCGTATGCAAAAGTTACGACCCTGGGAAGTTGATGTACTAACTTACCCAAACGGGGCCCACATGACTTTTGGCGCTTCATCTCCTAGGGTTAGGTTTTTTGGATGCCTAGGGTTTTTGACATTCCTGTTTATTGTAAAAAGGTCTTGAGATCATCATTGTAATCATCTTCTTACGAATGAGCGCAACCGTCACATCTCTTCTCAGAGATAATCCACCACCATTCTAACAAGATTGTTTTCATTGCATTTTACAGTTTCAACTTATTTCCTTATTGAATAGAAACTAGTTTTACTATATATTTGTTATTCTTTGTTAAACATCATTTGATAATAATATGTATTCATTCCGTTCTGCAAATATATTCCAGATCAACGGTATCAGATCGGTCTGCTCCTTGTTGTTCTTAATGCATGTCCCCAACGAGGTCAGGGTACAAAGAATACAAAAGTTGTTGCATGCCCAAAATACATCTCATGGAAGAAGAAAAGAAAGAGGATGAAACATGAGATCCCTTCAAAATGCTGCTCGAGTAAGTCCTCACGCAACAGAAAAAGGAGATGATGGATAGTTTTGAGTAAATCCTTTGACGACTACCAACATGCGACACATCTTCCTCAAACGGAGACACCTCCCCCTTCAAGGTACAAATCAACTTTGATATTCCTATATTTGAAGGTCAGATAGACGTAGATGCGGTAGACAAATGGTTGAATCTGATAGAAGGGTATTTCTCTGTCCATAACTTCTCGAATAGAGAAAAGATTACTTTTGTGCTCCTCAAAGTCGTCCCCCATGTCAAAGATTGGTGGGAAAATTTTTGTGAGCAAAAGGAAAGAGAGGAACCCTCATTATTTACAGTCACAATCACCTGGGAGTCCTTCAGGGATGCTATTAAGGAACAATACTACCTTGTTGGAAGTTATGATGACCTGTACACAAAATGGACCACGTTGCGGCAGGAAAGAGACCAAGCGGTGCTCGAGTTCACAAATATCTTCCATACCTTGCGCACCAAGCTGGGTATTAAATATTCTGAGAGACATCTGGTGCTCAAGTATCGCGGCGGTCTACATAGATACATCCATTCCAAAATGAAGTTTTTGGACATCTCATCCTAAGGCACGACCTACCGATATGCTATAAAAATCGAGCAGAAGCTCAAACAAAAGACACGAAAATTTAGGCGTGGGAACCCCTCACAACAAAATCTAGGAAAGGGCGGACCCAACCCGTAGAACAAAGGACAAAGAAAATATGGATAGCCTCAGGAAAATTAGTCTAGGCCGCAAGAAAAGAAGGACACTGGAAAGACAAAGAAAGATATCGGCAAGTGGTGTGACTTCCATAAGATCCCCTGGCATAACACTGTTGATTTTCGCTCAAAGTAGTCGTTGGTGGATGAGGTGAAAGCCTCTAAATGAGATGTGGGTTCCAACTCTACGTTAGAACTAGAAAGGGGGAGACGGATCATTGATGCAGAACCCAATGCTATCGTTGCTACCACAAATCTCCATCCCGGTGAACCAGATGAGCGAGAGGAAGGCAAGTGCCTTTTTCATTCACAGATGTGGGTGAAGGGTACCCCGCTGTACTTCATCGTTGATAGAGGTAGCCAGAAGAACCTCATCTCAATAGAGGTTGTCAAGCGTCTTGCCCTGCCAACAATGCTAGCAACCCTACACCATTGGATGGCTCTGCCAAGGAAGAAACATCCACGTCAGCCAATAATGCCACCTGTCATACAACATCAAGACCTTCAAAGATGAGGTATTGTGTGATGTTTCCCCTCTTGAAGTTTGTAATGATCTTTTGGGCCAACCATATTTATGGAAACGTAATGTTGTATATGAGTCTAGGCCTCGCAGTGTTATTATTACTTTGAACAAGAAATTGTACATGATACCCGAGGCAGTCCCACCCAATACTATTTCCTTGATCTCTGCCAAGTAATGCAAAAAGGTCATCTCTCAGACAGGGAAGTTTGTCTTCTTCGTGATTCACTCTCAAAATGAGTGAAAGATCGCAACCACATCAAGGGTCTCCGCAGTCGACCTCTCCACACAGCAGAAGCAAGTGGATAAGATCGTGGAAGAATAATCAGATATCTTCTCCTCACCTATCGGGGTACCTCTGCACTGTCAGGTCAAGCACCCCATCGATCTGACCCCCAGTGCATCGTTTCTCAATGGGCCAGTCTACCATCGTTCTCTGTTGGAGAATGAGGAGATCAAGCAGCAGATCCAATAACTTCTCCACAAGGGGCACATCCGTCCCATCTCATCACCTTGCAGGAGCCCAATCGTGCTAATATAGAAGAAAGATGGAACCTGGTGACTTTGCATTGATTATCGGGCCCTGAATAAAATCACAGTCATAAACCGATACCCGATTCCACAAATCGACGACCTCCTTGATCAGCTCACAGACGAAAAACACTTCAGTAAGATTGATTTGAAGTATGGCTACCACCAGGTCCCGATAGAACAAACAAATGTATGGAAGACCACCTTAAAGTCGAAGGAAGGTCTTTTTGAATGGTTGGTCATGCCCTTTGGTCTGACAAATGCTCCATCCACTTTCATGAGGATGATGGACGATATCATGCGACCATTAACCAATACTTTTGTAGTGTTGTATCTGGATGGCATCCTCATTTACAACAAGACTTGGGAAGAACACTTGCAACATATTCAGCAGGTTCTGCACACCCTGTGATAACACCAGCTCTATGCCAACTTGGAAAAATGTTCCTTCAACATGGACATGGTTCATTACTTGGGCTACATCGTTGATCAATATGGAGTACATGTGGATCCATCCAAAATCCAAGTCATTTATGACTGGCCAGCCCCAACCACACTCACTGAGCTTCGGAGCTTCTTAGGCCTTGCCAATTTCTACCGCAGGTTCATGTTAGGATTCTCCCATATTGCATGGGCCCTCAGCCAAGTAACCAGGGGTGGTGGTAAGGGGAAATTTGTGTGGGGTCAGTCCCAACAACAAGTGTTCGATGATTTGAAGCAACACTTGTACTCAGCCCCAGTGATTTCACTACTGGACCTGCAACAACCCTTTGAGATTGAGACAAATGCTTTAGACTGTGTTGTGGGCATTGTTCTAAGTATCCTATCATAGTGATACACTATCAGATGTTGTCCGTAAGTACCCTACTTACGACAAAGAAATGTAGTCCATTGTGAAAGCATGTTTCTAGTGGAGACATTACATTCTTGGGAAGGAGACAGTCATCCACACTGATCATAAGCCATTGCAGTTCATGCAGACACAAGGAAAATTGCAGAATGACCGACATCAGAAGTGGTCCATGTACTTGCAGCAATTCCACCTCAAGATCAAGTATAAAACGGGAAGCACCAACCGTGTCGGTGATTGCCTCAGCAGACCGCCAGTTGCGACACTCAACACAGTGCTAGACTCTTGCATCCATGAGACCTCTAGATGGCCCCAACTCTATCAGATAGACCCAGACTTCGCCACCATCTACCAAATGTTGGGCGCAAACGTTGTTGTCACTAATTTCCATATTCAAAATGGGTTGTTGTGTCATCTTGGTCATATATGTGTTCCATCAAGCGAGTGAGCGAATTTGATCTGGGAATCCCACTATAGTCAAGTTGAAATACACTTCGGCATCTAAAAGACAGTGATAATGTTGTAGAAACATGTCTATTGGCTGAAACTTCGACAGGAGGTTAGCAAGTATATCGGGCCTTGCACTGCCTACGTGATTTCCAAACCGACCACTAAGAAATAGGGCCTGTACACCACTCTTCATACTCCTGATAGGCCATGGGAATCCATATCAATGGACTACATTTCGAGCCTTCCGTCCACCAAGTGGGGAAATGACTGTGTTTTTGTGGTTGTGGATCACTTTTCTAAGATGGGGATTATGGTCGTCTGCAAGAAGAGAATCACAACAAAGGCCACTGCCAAGCTCTTCTTTGAACGAGTCTGGGTACATTTTGGAATCCCACAAACCATTGTCTTAGATTAGGATAGTTGATTTCTCAACACATTCTGGTCAAGCCTCTAGTCACTGCTGGACACCAAGCTCACCAAATCCACAGCCTTCCACCCCTAGATAGATGGACAAACCAAGGTCGTAAATCGAATGATCGTGCATATCCTGCGTATGTATAATTCCAAGCACCCTCGCACATGGGATGAGAGTCTCCCCTATGTTCAACATAGCTAAAACCAAGCCCTTCGTAGCTCAATTGGCCATAGCCCTTTTCAGGTGGGGTTGGGATTCCAACCATTGGGTCCCATAGATGTTTCACTACCCCTTGTGGTCATCTCGGCCGACTCATCTCCTGCTCCAACTAAAGTTGACAAAGCCACCTGGTTCATTGAGAGGATCCAACACATCTGCCAACAAGTTTAGGATATCCTACAGAAGTCCAATGACAAGTACAAGCAGCGCCATGATCAACATCGGGTGCCACATAAGTTTCAAGTGGGTGACAAAGTTTTGTTGCACTTGCAGAAAGAGCGCCTTACAGGACCCCATCAGAAGCTTCGCCCACTCCTTTATGGGTCGTACTCCATGACCAAGGTTGTGGGTGATAATGATTTCGAGCTCAACATTCCTCCTTTCCTTGGCTTGCACCTAGTGTTCAACATGGATATCCTTCGACCGTATTACCCACCATTATTGGACACCTCAGAGATTGCAAAACAATTGACACCAACAGAGATCAACCCCGAATGCATACAACAGGAATCCAATGATCATATTGTGGACAAACAGATCAAGGGCACTCGCCAGCAAAGGATCCAGTTTTATTGAGTTGTCAAAGCAAGGAAGCTCCTGCACCAAGGAAAGTGCCTCACTCGGGGCCAAATTCAGCAGAAATTTCCTCATCTGATGGGGGAACTCAACACAATGGATACCATTGCTTCCTAATGGGGGAGGATTGATCCATATGGATTTCGGTGGATTACCACCTATTCCAACTGGCTCATTTTGGCATTTTTCTAGTTTGGCAAATTTTTCCCTAGTTTTCGGGTCCCTGACTTGTGGGGCCGTTTTGAGGCCCTAAACAACGTTTTTTTGGGATCTCCACAATGAAAATGTGTTTTAACAAATAGTAGAAAAATGTGTAGTCCTCATATATACCTTTCCAACAGGATATCGTTTGCCTAAAACAGAGATCATATGCAAAAGTTACGACCCAGGGAAGTTGATGTACTAACTTACCCAAACGGGGCCCACATGACTTTTGGTGCTTCATCTCCTAGGGTTAGGTTTTTTGGATGTCTAGGGTTTTTGACATTCCTGTTTATTGTAAAAATGCCTTAAGAGCCTCATTGTAATCATCTTCTTGCGAATGAGCGTAACCGTCACATCTCTTCTCAGAGATAAGCCGCCACCATTCTAACAAGCTTGTTTCCGCTGCATTTTAGAGTTTTAGCTTATTTCCTTATTGAATAGAAACCAATTTTACTGTATATTTGTTATTTTGTGCTAAGCATCTTTTGATAATAATCTGTATTCATTTCTTTCTGCAAATATATTCTTCATCAATGTTGGTATGGTATTGGTATGGTATTGGTATTGGTATTGGTATGGTATTGGTATGCATATCATTTCCAATGCATACCATTTGCATGAAATGGTATGCAGTGGTATTGGTATGCAATGGTATGGTATTGGTATTGGTATTGGCAATGCACATTGGTATTAGTGTTGGTATTGATATTGGTATTGGAAATGGTATTGATATTGGTATTGGAAATGGTATTGGTATTGGTATGGTATGGTATGGTATGGTATGGTATTGGTATTGGTATGGTATTGATATTGGTATGCATACCATTTCCATGCAATGGTATTAGTATGAAATGGTATTGGTATTGGTATGCAATGCCATTGGTATTGGTATGTGTTAGTAACAATTGTGGTTTCGAGGCACAAAGGTACAGTAGGAGGGAGAAATCGACGGTCAGAATCTTACAGAGGAGATCGACGAAATCCCGTCAGCCATTAGATCTCGAGAAGTTGCGTCGGGGTTAAGCCCTAGTGTGCAGAGGAGGAGTCTCGGGGGAGTCATCGGAATATTAGAGTCATCGAGGTTTCAAAGGGTAAGAGGACTGAGACCTTTCGAGTCTCGAAATACCGATGGAGATCCTAGCCGTTGATCTTGGTAGGACACACGTCAGACATCAGGAGGAGAGTCGGGGTTCAGTTCATCGGAGAATCGGAGTTTCTGGAGGCAAGAAACTCTTACATGTAGGAATCGCGATCCGTGATTTCCCGACTGGATCAGAACCGTCCGTTAGTAGGGACACGTGGCGAGAGATCCCGCAGAATCGGGGATCGGGGAACTGAAAGTTCCGTGCACATGACAACGGGAATCACGATACCCCGATACGCGATTTCCCGACGGAGTTAAGGATCATAGTAGGGGACAGGTGTCGAAAGGTCAATCCTTGTAGGGAGACAACGCCAAGTGGCATCGGCATATCGGGAGTCGGGGATCCGTGAGGACAGTGGATCACAACAACGCAAGTGTCGATTTCCCAATGGGGAAATCCCGAACCCTGAATTTCCGATGGCGCCCAGAATCGGGCCTATGGTTTTGGCGCCTGGTCATCAAGAAGGAGGCATGGGGAAGGGGTGTTTATGTTTGTCATTTGGCCACTTGGGCCCCGAAATGTCGGACTAAATCGCAGAGGGAAGACACAGTGATGTACCAGATGCCAATTTGACGTGGGCTAAATCTCAGTACCTGCTGGAGATTAATGAAGAAAAGAGAGGGTGGCTCAAACCTCACCTCGCTTATTTATTGCAGAGTATGGAGGTCCCCGCCGAAAGTCTGCCCGGGAGGGTCCCCTGTACCATTTCTCCTCAGGGAAGCCATGCCGAGTCTTCAAGCCGCCAGAGGAACCTGCACACGCCAATTCAACATTCAAAGGGCTCAGCTACCACCCTGGCGTGAGCCATGCCGAATTAAAGAGGCGTATTACAGGGGAACAAAGGACAGATTTGATTGAGGAGACGTCACCCATTGAAAGTTATGAGACGCCTCTGCTGGGTGAAAGGAAGAGAAGCGTATATGTAGGCATTTTTGCCATTTTGTAATGATCGATGGTTGAGCAGAGCTCCCAGTTGTAAAGTTTTAATGAAGCACTGTTATTCTGGTTATGCATGAACTTTTGAGATTTCTTGCCTTATTAATGCTAGTTTCTTTCATGTCTTTGTTACACTGTGTTAGAGCAGCTCGGAATTGGAGGATCCAGTCGAGCTGTAGCTATTATAGGATGATGTTGTAATGGATCACTATAATAGTTGCATTGTCTCTAATCAGTTCTTGTGATTTTCCTAGCGCTGAGTGACTTGGAATTGGAGGATCCAGTCAAGTCCCCTTTCAGTTTCTTGAGACCTTGAACCAAGTGGATCTTGCATTCAGAGTCTTTCTTATGAAAACTGTCGAAAGCCTGTTGCCCAAAGTTGTTTGTTCACCTTTCT
>SNQJ01S0114115.1:0-18575 GCA_010110895.2 Picea sitchensis | reverse complement strand
AACATTATATAAATAGATGTATGTGAAATACCCAAGGGCTAGCACCATCGTAATAAGGGGCACCATTCCCAATAACAATCAGAACAACAATATGTAATGTCCCCACTTTGGGACATCATTATATTACAGAGTGTTATGATGACCAGAGTAGCTAGATGGAGGTTATAGCGAGTACAAGAGCTATTGATGGGTATTTTGGGGCCTGACTTGCATCGCTCATCTTATTTCATCATTATGATCCATTCCGCACAACTTGGTTTTGGTTCTATTGCATTCTGATGATTTCTGTGATTTTGAGTTATTTTGGGCTATAGGTTAATTAAATTCACTAAGGAGGTCATATTGGGCATAATTCTTGGAGGAACCTCTTAGTGTAATAACTCATTAGAATTGGGAGGAACAATACTACAGGATAGAATGATGAGAAGTGACTTTCAGTGGCTAGGGAAGCCACAAGGAGAGATAAGGTACTTTTCAGAGGTAAAATGGTTAATTAATTAATTAAATTGATTTAATTAATTAATTAATTTGATTTAATTAATTAATTAATAATTAATAAAGTAAAAGTCACTTTGGAGGGACAAGGTGAGTAGGAAGGATAAAAGAGAGGCAAAGGCCTCTATTCTGGCATCCATGTTGATTATCATTTTGATATCTGGCTTCTAGCTAGTGAACCCATGTACTTGGGGGTTTTTAGGGTTTTGACTTAACAAACCCTAGAGGATAACTCGGTGGTGAAATATTCCACCTATCTTGTTCCAAGATTGGTCTTGAGGATGCAATACTCCACCCACACCATTCTACAATAGTCACAGGTACTATCACTCATCCAGGAGAGCAACAGGTTGTACCCTTGAGGGTTTCCAGGAAGGGGGTGCACCATTGTTTGGAGGAAGGTTCGATCTAGGAGAGAGAGAAGGATTTTGGAGATTTGAGCACTTGGGTTCTTCCTGTAGGGTCTTGACCATCATTTCCAGTGCCTTTTGAGAGAGCTATATGGTCCAGATGATTTCCTAGAGCATTGACACGTTTTGGAGAGAAGGAAGGAGTTATTCAGATTTATATCTATTCAATTTAGAGGGGTTGTACTTCAAATCTGACATTGATACTTCACCTAGAGGCTTACAGTGCCCCGATCTATTTTTCTAAGGAGTTTCAGGGCATTTGTAGGTCTCCTTCATCGGGACTAAAATATTAGGGTTTGATAGTATTCAGGAGGGCGCAACTCCACTTGGGGATTCAATATTTGGAGGAGCATCTCTTGGTATTTCGGTCTGAGACTTCAGGAGGGGACTCTACTCACCCCGATCTACAGTTTGGCATCTTCATTGGAGTGTTTGGAGGCCTTGAGCAGTAGGGAAAAATTGTTGAGGGTATTCAGTCTTCTAGCAGGGCGTGACTTAGCCAGTCTTGGGGTTTGGCACTTCATACGGCCCAGATCTCATCTCGTATTGATCTATTATAGCCAGGTGGCCTTTGGAGGCTTGCATCATCTCTTCTTGGATTCACTTGATGGTTATTTTCATTTGGCTACGAGGTCTTAGTTATATTGTTCCAGATCTGTAGATCTATTGTACCAGGTTATTCTACTATTATGAATAAAATCAGATCTGAGGCATTTTTGGTTATTCCTTGTGTTATTGGTCTTGTATCTTGTTGAGGTATGTCTCATTGCTATATATTCTTATTTGTTTCTACAAACACACATTAAAATCATCAGTATAAACCCTAGTGCAACCTAAAAAACCATAATCAACAAAGTGTTTGACGAAATGCCACAACCAGAAAATAGTTAAAAATTCGTGGCAAACACAATGCTCCTGGAATCTTAGCTTGGGAACATTACAGTGGTATCAGAGCTTAGACTCCTACCAGCTTGAGGGGTCTTCCATAAGGATAAATGGATATGTTTTACTTTTCTAGAGAGAGTGTATTCTATGAAAGGGAATATTACGCCCTTAGTGAGGGAACTAGGGCTCAATTAACATTCCAACAGTTTGTATCCTTAAAAAATCCTAGGTGGAGCAAAGATGAGGTTACACATTGGGTCAACATAATAGAGGAAAAAAAAGCTAGAGCAACTATATGGAGGGAAGCACAAATTAACCCTACACCCATTAGGAGCAGGCAATGTTGCTACAGTTGCAAAGTGCCTTGGGAACCAAATCATAGATGTAGGGGTAAAGGTAATAAACACATTGTTGAGGTACACTATGACAGTGAGGATGAGGAGGTGTATGAGGATGCAACGATAGATGCTTATTTGGAGCAGTCTGATGGCGCTAGTGACTCTTGCACACTTGTAGAGGCTAGTGACTCTTGCACGCTTGGGGAGGATATTTCCCCTTGCGTAGTGGAGGAACAATGGGATGGATAGGATGATAACACCTATGCTTCAACAGTCATATCACATAGTGTTGATGATATCACACTTCAACAAAGTGGTGACACTAGTGGGGATTCACACGTGTTAGCACCTAGACCCGATGAGCTCCCTATGATGACTGTGACACATTTTCCATCTTTTCAGACACCCATGATTGCCACAACACATGAGGATATCAGTGGAATTTCAGATATGATGGAGGAACTGTGTGTGAGGGATGCACACCAGGGACATATGGATCCACATATCCAGGAGGAGAGACATGACGTGCATACAATTGACCTTACACATACATATCAGTATGAGGAGAGTGAGTCACTTATTTTGGAGACTCAGTTGTTTGATCAAGCTATGGAGATTGACAGTTTGATGGGACACTTACTTCCAGGACCAGGCTGCAGTGATGAGGGTGTACCCTTTATTGGTCAGAATGACCATAACACATGTTTGGACACGTCTATATGGGATCCAGGCGCAGATGATAGTAGTAGGGTGAGTGCACAGAAGGATACAACTGCCCATACAAGATACAATGTGATTCGGATGGGGGTAGCAGTTGCAGATGGTGTGCAGTGGCATACATGAGGACCTAGTAGCACAGTGGACAATGGGAAATTCAATGCCTTATCTTTTGAGGAGAGTGTTGTTGGGGATTCCAGGGTTGACACTAGCAGTGAGGGGTGTGAGGTAGCACCTCAACAGGACTGTGATCAGGAGTCCCAATATCTGACAGGACAATTGAGAGTCAGTGAGGACATGATCACGACAACCACTAGGTGCAGTGATGACACACATGCATTGGTGGTAGATTGTTGCTAGAAGGCATCAATGGCACCTTCCAGTTCAGATGGGGGATTTTCCATGGCTGAATTTCATACTCTCAGTGAGAGAGTGACTATGATGAGGGTCGACTACCAACAATTGTTGATGGACAAAGACTACCTCTTGAAGGTTGGCGAGATGTATCACAGGGCCCTGAGGGAGCAGGAGTTGGAGGTGGATAGACTCACTCATGAGTTGGAGAGAACTCACGGATTATTTAGAGGCACACAGACAACACTTCAAGAATCAAAGTCTAGGTCAAAGGAGCTTCTTGAGGGGATTAGACAAAGATCCACTACATCTATATTAGTGGAGATCCAGATATATCCTACAGTCACATTACTAGGGGATGTTGGTGGCTTGGTAGAGGAGCACCAGTTGATGGAGGAGCATGAGGATTACCCATGATCACTGATGAGTATGGAGAGTTATGATACAGAGGCACATGAGCTACCCTCCATGAGGATCTTTGAGACAATCGAGCACTCACATACACATGGGAACTCCAGAGCCAGGGGAATTTTTGAGAACACTTCCATTTGTGTCCCAGGATTAGATGACCTTAGTGTCGAGGTTGATCCAGTAGTACATCTTGGATCCATGTTGAAACAAGAGTATACAAGAGGTTACATGAGTATGCAGGAGCATACAGTGGTGAGTGATAACTCACATAGACATGTTGAGATGAGAAGTGAGATTCAGATGGATTTCATGGCTTACCAAGAGGAGACACACTTAGTAGAGCATGGAGATGTCTCTCCTTTGCAGCAACACATAGTACTGGGGGATCACCTTCAAAGTAGCAACAACCATAGGGGTGATGATGATTGGGATTCAATGATGATTACATGCGAGTATGTACCATGGGTACCGGTGGCCGAGATTTTGGTTGAATCCTTGGGATTGACCAAAACATATGATACCTTCCAGTCCTACAGTCAGCCACTGATGTTTCTGTTAGCCTTTCCTGACACTTCTATCATTGACAACAACATAAGGAGAGATAGACAGTGGCAGAGGACATGGAGAGTGGATAGGCTGAGACCACCTGACCTAAGTGATTTTACGACATACATCAGGATAGGGGTGGATCATCATAGGCAGATAGTTGAGACTTTGTGCATGATGGTGAGCATCATAGACCATGGGATAGAAAACATATCAGAGGGAGACACCGATACATATTTTCATGAGGATGTGCACGAAGGACTTCCGACAGCGATCAGTATGACATAGGAGCAGTTAGTGGGATTTGGAAGTGATAAACTTCCAAGTTTTCCATGGGATCCAGGAGTTCATTTTGTTAGTGGGTTGTTTCACTTTATGATGATGACCCAGGTTTTGCCAGAGAGCCACATACTTCACCTTGGGATGGTTTTGAGTGGGCCTATCCTATGGAGCGAGACATTTTATCCCTTTTGATCATCATGATCAAGTATGGATATGATTGGGTAGGTGTTACTTCCACATATTTACTTTTACAGGTGCAGGGCCTTGACAACATGTCCGATTTACACAGGTATTTTAGCATGAGGATCCAGGAGTGGGAGATCCAGTGTGTATACAGGGAGAAGACAATCATGATTAGAGTAGTGCAACGCCAACATGGTGACCCTTGGCAGAGACTAGCATGGGACCCAGGGATTGCAGGGTTGATCATTTCATTGATTGATGGAGGCGAGGGGACCCTTGCAGGGGAAAATTATTTTGACTTTCCGTTAAGATTCAGTGTGGAGGAGAGTACGACACTTGAGGGTGATTCATGGAGGTATTGCAGTACCTCACTAGGGAAACATCATGTGCAGTTGGTGGAGACCGTTTTGATCTTGGTATGGACTTGGAGGATGGACTCATTTCGAGATGAGACTATGTGTCATGGACATGAGACTCAGGGTGTTGGTATGTTACATGATTATGCCTCACATGGTATTGCAGTTCACGTCTTGATATGGGATCCAAGAGGTAGAGTACATGATAACTCATCTTTGGATGGAACCTACTTTGTGTCCCACAGATGGACATGGGACCCAGGTATTATATGTGGATTGACTCAGTTATTGCTTGAGGATAAGAAATTTTCTAGCAGGGAGGATTGTAATGTCCCCACTTTGGGACATCATTATATTACAGAGTGTTATGATGACCAGAGTAACCAGATGGAGGTTACAACGAGTACAAGAGATATTGAGGGGTATTTTGGGATTCAAATTGCATCACTCATCTTATTTCATCATTATGATCCATTCCGCACAGCTTGGTTTTGGTTTCGTTGCATTCCGACGATTTCCATGATTTTGAGTTATTTTGGGCTATAAGTTAATTAAATTCACTAAGGAGGTCATATTGGGCATAATTCTTGGAGGAACCTCTTAGTGTAATAGCTCATTGGAATCGGGAGGAAAAACACTACAGGATAGAATGATGAGAAGTGACTTTCAGTGGCCAAGGAATCCACAAGGAGAGATAAGGTACTTTTCAGAGGTATAGTGGTTAATTAATTAATTAAAGTGATTTAGTTAATTAATTAATAATTAATAAAGTAAAAGTCACTTTGGAGGGACAAGGTGAGCAGGAAGGATAAAAGAGAGGCAAGGGCCTCTATTATGGCATCCATGTTTATTATCATTTTGATATTTGGCTTCTAGCTAGTGAGCCCATGCACTTGGGGGTTTTGAGGGTTTTGACTTAACAAACCCTAGAGGACAACTCAGTGGTGAAAGATTCCACCTATCTTGTTCCAAGATTGGTCTCGGGGATGCAATACTCCACCCACACCATTCTACAGTAGTCACAGGTATTATCACTCATCCAAAAGAGAAATAGGTCGTACCCTTGAGGGTTTCCAGTAAGGGAGCACACCATTGTTGGAAGGAAGGTTCGATCTAGGAGCCAGAGAAGGCTTTTGGATATTTGAGCACTTGGGTTCTTCTTGCAGGGTCTTGACCATCATTTCCAGTGCCTTTTGAGAGAGCTATACGGTCCAGATGATTTTCTAGAGAATTAGCACGTTTTGGAGAGAAGGACGTCGCTATTCATATTTATATATATTCAGTTTAGATGGGTTATACTTCAGATATGAAATTGAGACTTCACCTAGAGACTTATAGTGCCCCGATATATTTTTCTGAGGAGTTTCAGGGCATTTGGAGGTCTCCTTCATCAGGGCTGAAATATTAGGGTTTGACAGTATTCAGGAGGGCGCAACTCCACTTGGGGATTCAACATTTGGTGGAGCATCTCTTGGTATTTCGGTCTGAGACTTCAGGAGGGGACTCTACTCACCCTGATATACAGTTTGGCATCTTCATCGGAGTGTTTAGAGGCCTTGAGTAGGAGGGCCGAATTGTTGAGGGTAATCAGTCTTCCAACAGGGTGTGACTTAGCCAGTCTTGGGGTTTGGCACTTCATACGGCCCAGATCTCATCTTGTATTGATCTACTGTAGCCAGGTGGCCTTTGGAGGCTTGCATCATCTCTTCTTGGATTCACTTGATAGTTATTGTCATTTGGCTATGAGGTCTCAACTATATTGTACCAGGTTCTTCTACTATTATGAATAAAATCAAATCTGAGGCATTTTTGGTTATTCCTTGTGTTATTGGTCCTGTATCTTTTTGAGGTATGTCCCATTGCTATTTATTCTTATTTGTTGCTGAAAACACATATTAAAATCATCAGTATAAACCCTAGCGCATCCTAACATACCATAATCAACAAAGTGTTTGATGAAATGCCACAACCAAAAAATAGTTAAACATTCATGGCAAACGCAATGTTCTTGTCATCTTGGCTTGGGAACATTACACAATACATACATATAGATATCCTTTTTATAGGTAATGTGTACCTCTCAATGGATGTATCTTGATCGACCTATATTTGGGAGGGAAGCAACTCCATACAGAGAAACGATGTATTGAACATCATTATCTATCGAGAATTGATCAATGGATTTCTTATTTCAAGAGATGTGATGTTCAAGCATCCATTAGTTTAGTATATTGTAGGTGTAATTGGTCAAACAAAGAATATATATTTTTTGATATGAAAGAGTTTCACAATGAAATAATTGTTAATACCAACATGAGTAGACTAGAACATGAATATATGGCGTTGATATATTGACCACGTTTTCCAATTTCCATAGGGAAGTATGGATTGGCCCCAAACACACTTATCTGGGTATCCCTTGTCTCTCATTCAATTGGGTTACTTAGATATTTTCTCCCACAATTCCCTTGACTCAGGTTCAATTCAATTAGATGAAAACTTGTGTAAGATTATCTCTGGCTTCCAAGACGAGACAACCTTGTTGCCATAAAATACCCCCCCACTAAACTAGAAACCTTGAGCTCTTTACATAAGCATGCTCATTGCATCATACAATAATAGGGTGGCATTGAAGAAGTGGGTTGAAACCCAGAATGGTTTCCATTGACCAAGTGTCTCATCATTGGTTGGACGGGTGTCGTTCCACCACTAGACATATATAGTGAGGCTTGGTAGGAAGAAATGCATTTTCAAAGTCTCCTCTACCCAATGAATGGTGATCCTGAAAATATCCATAGATTGAGAAATTTCATGTCTTTGAAGAACGAATAATAGAGGGTGACTTACTCCATTTACTTCTCCAGTCCCAGGCGGAAATGTACCATACCCACATAGAATGCGCCTACTTGTTTTTTTTTTTATTCTAGGAGAAGCCCTTTTGTTATCCATTTATTAAGGGGGTTGGGGAGAAACCACTTAAAGTAGTGCAAGTGGGAAAACATCCTACTTAAAGAAAATGAATGTGAGAAATATATATGGTCCTAAAGTCTCACATGATGCAAAGTGAGACTTTTTAGTGGTGAGTCTTACCTATGGGAAACAATTATCCACCCATACCATATCAGTCTTGTTAATACAGATGAAGCTCAACTACAACCCCCACTATCACACTACCATAAAAAATAGTCCCTATTCCTTAAGTCAATAGGAGTAGGTACCTACCGGAAATAACGGTGATTTCCACCAGTCCCCCCTTATGGTCCCAATTCAGCTAGTCCACTAGGGTTTTGATTCAATGGATGGTGGGTCGTATCATTCTGACCATTACCATGGGGAGATGATGATCCCCATAGTTGGTGTAAATTATTAAGATTAAATGGGTGAGGGTGATCCTTCCTATTTTTCTTTCTATGGCTACATTAAGACGACAACAATGGAAGTATGAGTTAAGCTTCCCCGATTCCCTCCTTTCCTTTAGGCCTAGTTTTTTGATGCTTTGTTGACTCATTTCTATGTTCATTTGTTGGCTTATATTGTACGAGTGGATCAGTTAGTTGTCCTCATAGTGTCAAGGTGGATATGTTGGTTTCTCTTCATCCTACCTCTTATTATCATAATAAGAAGCATCATCCCATCCAATCTTGTATTGTGGCGTACTTTGTAGTTTAGAATTGTGCGGTTGTTTTTTCAACTCAGGGGGGATTGGTCCACTATTGCGCAATTTCCTATTCTCAGGATGATTCAAATTAAGATGAGGATGGAGCCTTGGTTATTCTGATGAGAATTATGATGATGATGAAGAAACTAGTGAATATGGTGATAATTGTGGCTCTATGTTTATCGTTATATATGATCGGGTGTCTCTTGAACGTTTTGACCCTCAATTCATTAGTGAGTGATTCTCTTCCATCCTTCCCTAACTCATATTGTAAATCAAAGTGAGGAGTAGGTTCTAGATCCTTTTTCCTCAATTGTTGATTGGGCATGTTATCCCCATTTTCTGGATAACTAAGGAGATTATGTCTCTAGGCCCTCAAATTGCAGATATGAAGTGCCGAGAGACTACATGACCAACAATACCCTTTTGCACAGATGAAAAACCCACTCACCACCACAGATGGTCACAAATTTCCAAATGGCATCCAACACATCAACTGGCTTCTGGAAGGCAATGGGCCTCGCTCCATGAGGTAAAAGTCAGTATTATGGTGAGAATTATTTCAATATTTAAGCCATTTGAGTATGTTGTATCTTATATTGATCTAGATTTCATGATATATGCTTGGAGACTATGCCTTTTTACCTACTTCACCTTGGTGGTTGAAATTGTGCCCTAGTAAGTGGTCTTCCTTGGGGATGGGTTTACTAATAGGAACTCCCTTAATGAGTCATTGTACCATTCCCGACCATACTTACCACTTTCCATCATTATTCCCTTACATTTCCTTGTCTCTTGGGATTTTAGGGTGTATTGACCCAAGAAGGGGTTTTCCCTCATTCTATGGGAAGAAGGGGTTGAAGGCTCAGAGGGATTGATGTTGGGTAAAAGATAAAATACTTGTATAAACCTTCTAGATGCTTCTCCCAGGGATCACCCAAGAAAGCAGTGAAACACTTATCTTTGAGTAAAAAGGACCCACAATATAATAAAGAATGCTTAAAAGGTTAGTTGAAGGATATGAGCTCTCATCACGAGCCAACCTATCACGTCCATGAATATCTAGTGGTATGACATTGCCATCATCTGGTCACCAAACCAAGGAAATGTCTCTCAATTGCATGGTTGAGAGAAAGGGGGTCTCATCACGATCCAACCTTCTCATTTCCACTAGGTGTTTGTGGGTGACATTTCCATTATCTGGTCATGATGCCAAGGTAGTGACCTTCAACCTTTCCTTAAAATTATGAAAGAATAAAAGAACGGAAATTAATGGGCTTGGAAAAAGTGCATTGAGGATGAAGGTACCACACACCCTTTACAAAGGGACCTGTTATCCCCGATATCTAGGGATAACTAGGAGATCATGTCTCGAGGCCCACATGGTCCTAGACATGGAGTACCGAGAGCAGGAGCAACCTGAGCATGGTCTTGGAGGACCATCTTCTTCTTCTCAGACAGCCAGTTTTGTCCTGACATCCATACCATCCTCCATCACTCCCGGCCACGAACTTGCATCGAAGGGCTCTTGCTCCATGAGGTAATTGAATTAAGAATATCATGGTATGTGTCATATTTGATCATTATAACCCTCTTGTAGCATGCATTAGATCTCTTCATTTCAGATAACCGCTTGTATCTTTACATAATCTACTTGACCATTGTTGGGGTAATTGATGGGAGTAGCTTAGCAAGTTGATATTCATGGGTTTTGGTTAGCCACCAAAGGGTTTGCAGAGCCATCGTCCACTCCCCTCATTTTTTTCACTTTTTCATCTTAAAAACCAGCTCATCCATCCCTTTCCCTAGTCGGCCATTAGGATGACCATCAGGTACATCTTGTCTTGTGGGAAGAAGGGCTAAAGGCCAAGGAGGTAAGCGGTAAAAGATAAAAGCCATAGGAAAATGAAACCTAGAGATGCTTAGCCGGATCCCGAAGGCAATAAAAAACCTCATAAGCTGAGGACCCTAAGAAAATGATAAATAAATAAGTGCAAGACCTAACCAAGGATGGGAGGTCTCAGCCCAGGCCATTATGTTCCATAGGTATTTAGCGGTATGACATTGCCACCATCACGGTCACCAAACCCGGTGACCTTTAGTTGCATGGCCAAAGGAAGGAGAGTCTCATCACGAACCAGCCCTCTCATTTTAGAAGATACTAGTGGGTATGTGTCATTTCGGCCACCCTAGCCAAGGCTGATGTCCTCTTCGTCAAGGCTTGTAGCAAAAATGAAAATAAAGAAAGATAGGGCAATGAGGGCTCGGGAAAAAGTGCATCCATGGCCAGTGCAGTAGCCTCCTACAAGAGCACCGCGAAGGCGACTATTTGGAATGCGACTGACTAGGCATCCCTAAAACCACATCCGTCACTATGCCATGGTTTGAATGACCCTTTGGAAGCTCTCCATTTCTTGTGGGTATTAGCCCAATGGGTTTGCCCCTTTTGGTTGCTTTTGGCTTTGTAGTGGGTTTACAGTAGGGTCTTTGATCTCTTAGAAGATTTGTTAGGGGTGTTATACATATATTTGATAATTTTAATGATGAAGCGATTTACATTGCCATGATGTTTAGGGTGATGAGCCCACAGGTAGTCTTTGATGCCAAGACCATGCCGGTGAGGTACCCGAGGATGGGTGCACATGGGGAGATGATGCTTCGGACCTCCATGGGGCTGAAGAGCCCATCGGATGGAGGTTGGGATGGCAGGCGGGGCAGAGTTATGTGAGCCTGCACGAGAGAAGAAGAAGGGCAGCCCTCATCGGGGACGTTTTGGCATGAATCATGGCCTATGGGGATCAGCCCCTTCTGAGATGGGGCCGTTGACTTGGTTGGTCGGGGACGCCACCAGGGCATGATGGACGACTTCTAGGGCATGAGGCAGCCATGTTGGGCTTGTTTGGCACGATGTGACATGTTCTTTGAGGCCGGGAGGGGCAACTTATTTGCTCATTGGATGGTTATCAAGCCCTAAAGGGCCAGCGTCTCCCCTAAGGAAGCGTGCCTTCATTTTACGCTCATTTTGGCATTTATGTAAAAGTGACAAATAGGTGAATAATGAACTGTTAGCCTTGTCGGCTATTTTATTGACCTATTTTGTAGAATTGAAGTTCAAAGTATTGTATGTAAATGAGGATGTTTTCCCTCTTTTGGATCATAACATAACTTGCTCTCTTGTGAGGGAGCTTCTTTTAGCTCTTGTCTTGTGTTCTTGTCTCTTTGGAGTGTGGGCAACCTCTTGGAGTTATTTTTGGCAAAGTGAACATATGCTATTGGAAGGTTTACAACTAGGGTGTGGATTGGCTTCTTCATGATCTTGTAAGTGTTTTTGCATCAAAGCTTCTTGAGTGAATAGTTGTTGTCTAACATTTGCATTCATTGTTATCTTGTTGTTTTGCTTGATCCTTGAAACCTAGGAGCCTACACCTGAGAGTAGGTTGAGGCTTCATGTCCCCATAGCATAAGCTTATAACCATTGGATGTTAGGGGTTTAGCTAGCCATAGCTTCTACTAACTTTCTTTTATCTTGACTAGTTCTTAGCATAAATTGAAGAAGAGCTCCTAGAGCCTAATTGATTTACACCTAGGGTTTTCCTTCTAGGGTTTTGAAAAGCCTTGCCTTAACAACACTTTTCAGCCATAGATTCATGCACCCAGGCTACCCGTTTTGCCAAGAAAGTCTTAAGGAAGTTGAAGCTCTAGGCCTGCTTTAGCTACACCTAGGTAGTCTTTTCTCCTTAGGGTTAGGGTTAATTGTGTGCCTTTAGAAACACCATTAAACCCTAGGTCTCTTGTCCTTAGGTTTGACTCTTCCCTAAATATTAGTCATACTTCCATTTGACTCCATTAACCCAAGGCACTAGTCTAGAATTGATTGCTTGAGCTTGTATGCCTTAAAACTTTTCAAACTACCTTCAAATCTGCAAAACACACTAACCCTAGCGACTAACCCTAGCTAAATTTTGAACTAACTTTAGAGTGGATGGCGTGTGGCCTTAAATCAAATCTGCTTGGATAGAAAGGTGTGACCTGTTGTCCCTTCATAGCCATGGAATCGTTTCTTTTATTTGCTGGTTGAATTTGTCAAAACGTTTTAGGCCAAGCGAGGGTTTTAGATAGGTATGACGTCACTTCTATATACAACAAGTTTTATATAGAAGTTACGTCATACTTTGCTAAGAACTCTTGCTAGACCTTAAATGTTTTGACTTTGTCACTTTCCTTGATTGGTGTTGGGCTATTGACTATTTATAAGATTGATTGGTGTGAAGTTGTCCTCTTTTCCTCTCAAATTGACTTGTTGATGAAGCTGGCGTCATAGTGACTGCAACAAAACTGTATAGGGCTGACGTTATACTCTTTGTTCTTTGCTTATACCTGCAATGTTTTGACATTTGGCAGCTCTATTGATTGACATTGAGTTATGGTGTATCCCTAAGCCTATTTAACAAAACGTTTTGCTATTTGTCATCAAATTGACTCATTGATGAATGCTTGGCGTCATATATTGCAGCAAAATAGTATATGTGACGCAGAAATATATTGTATATGAGCTAGTTTGATATGTTTATTGCATTAATGTTATGATACATGGTTGAATTGTGAACATTGAATCTTGATTTGCCTTTTATGCTTTATTGGAGAAATTATAAGTCTTTGCTTTGTTTATGCATCGTGACTTGGTCAATAATAGCATTAATCCATGCTCATATATTTATTAAAGATAGTCTTGAATGCTTATGAAGTACTAATACTGCAAGCACTTTCTAGTTCTCTTTGTTTGTCATAAGCAGGTGCATCATCCGGTGGTTTATCTCATGACTACTCTCTTCTTGAAGCAATGCATGAAGGGAACAGTGGCCTTTATCCCTTAGCTTCTTTGACCCGGATTGCCTTGGGAATGATCTCCTTGGACTTGCCCTCCTAAATAGAAGGCTCCCCATCGGGTGGCGGTGGGTGAAGCTCTGATGCCGCCGGTTTGAACCACGACTCCGTACTTTGGACCTTTCCACCTGGCGTGCGATAGCAGGACCCATGAATGAACCTCGACCTCTTATATGTCAAAGCCCCTTCCCAGTGAGTATTGACCCCCAACCAATTCATCACGGGTTTTACATGGATTATAGAGGGATGTCTTGGAAACTTTCCTTGACCTAGTGAAATATCTACCTAATAGGACACGTCGTAAACCCTCCCATATTCAATCTTGACAAGTCGCATAATTTCCTTGAGAAATTAATTGTTTGTCATAGTGATCTTTGATGCACATGCTTGGTAGCTCATTTATTGATTGGATTCACTTATCATGATGTTATGACTTGAGATCCTTGGAGACTTGCTCATTTGTCTTTGCGGGACCTAGTTTGTGGACAATTTTGGAATAAAAACCCTAGCTTGGGCTTCCAGGGGTTCAGCCCACAAGTTGGATGCTGGGGACCACATGCGGATGAGAAAAGATCAAACTGGGAAGGCATTGAGAGATGACTTGGGTGACATGTCTAGCCCCCACATGTAAACATTTTTGTAGGAGGCAAAATGTCACTCCTAGAGGCATGGCGTCACCCGGGGGGTTAGAGGGCTTGGTGGTGAGGTGCCACTCATTGACACATGGATGTTTTGAGGAGGAGAATGTCTTCACCATGAGAATATTTTCTAGATACTTGAAATGTGGCCTTTGGAGGCCCTGCTGTACTCTCCAAGCACCAATGGCTTCTTCTGGTGGAAAAACATCCCCTAAAGGGAAGGCGTCCATGTAAAGTGGGAGGGTTTTATTTGTGAAAAAGTGAAACTTTAAATGAATTTTTTAATATTATTTTGATAAAGAGGGAAATATTAGGGTTTTTTACCACTAGTCATATGGTTCCCTTAAAATTTATGGACAAGTCACCTTGGTGACATTTGTATCAATAAGAGATGTAGATCTCATTGGTTTTCCTTTCCTATTGTGGGAAGGACTTGAGATGCAGAAATTTCACTATACTTGGCTCTTTGTCTCTTATGTACTTGTTTATGGATATATGTATTAATGGTTGATGGAGGAAGTGATGTGTTATCCTTGGAAGACTTATCTCTTGTTGTGGTGGATTATCTTGGCAATTTTCCTTGAATTATGGTTTTACTTTCATGCTATCATTTGTTTCAAGTCAAGGATATTGTGCTAAGAACTAGGTGGGAAGTATAATGGGAATACACTCCCATCATAGTCTTCATCACTCTATGCTTCACCTTAATGCTTCTTTCTGGGGTTTTCTAAGAGAGTATAAGGGCATACACCCTCTTAGCTTAAACCCTAGCTGAAGCTTTCCTTGGGAAGTAAAAGGGATTACACCCCAAGGGTAGCTTCTCTATCTCTTTCTTTTATTTGACTCCATTAACCCAATAATAAAGAGGCACTAGTCATATATTTTTTTCATTGGAGATATAAAATCGTTCCCTTGGGAAAATTGAATTTTTTAATCTTTTGAAAGTTTTCTTGCTTGAGGTTGGTTTGCCTCATTGAGAGGATTATTCCCCTATTTTGGAGTCCCCTATATCATACTACTTTAATTTCTTTTATAAACCCTAACCTATAGCCATTAGGGCTGATCTAACCTAGATAAATTACCAACCATAACTCCTAAACTAACCCCTAGACTAGCTCCTAAATTGTGCTCATTTACTCTACTAACTAGGGAACATCTTTTTGGGATGGTGTTTGGAATTTGATGGTTACCCAGTTTGATGATATAAGTGACTGAAATATACATGTAAGGCTGCAATTTTATGCATAAAATACATGTTTACAACAACCATCTCCCCTTTCCTCTAAAATTTTTCATTTTTTCAGCCTATATTCATTGCTAATCTTGATGTTGATTTACTTAACTAGTTTAGATCTTTGTATGATGATTTAGATGATTTGACCCCTGGCGATATATAGTGTCATATCTTGCTGCAAATTAGGGACAAAAAGCATAACTTTCACAGTCAGCTAACATATATCATTGCAAAGTGGTTTTCTTGTGTCTCGAACAAGTATTTCACCATTTACAGGTTACTCAACATACTTGGAAGTATGGACCTTTTCAAGACTTCATTACACACATTTCAATCCACTTAGAATTGAACTCTAGGATATTTACTTCCATCTCTATCCATATCCATCCTCGGTTCCCCTAGGGTCACCCGGGATGCCTCCCTAGGTGACCCAATGTCACCTTGAAGTGAGGGACCTACATTGAGGTGACATTGGGTCCTTAGGATTCCCAAAGTTGTATCACTTTTTCATTGGTTAGGTCTAGATTTTCCCAACCTACAACAGCACTATAACATGGCCAATTGGTGGGTGAGGGTACAACCTACCTAGTATGATGGGTAAGGCTAATCAAGGCCATCCTCTCCTACATGTTCCATGACATGTTGGACGACCATCGGGTGTAGCCACTGAATACCTAGGTGGTATAGATGGTGTTGGAAGGGGTCAAGGTATTCTAAAATTCCTTGGAGGAAACATCCAACAAAGACTTTGTGGTGCACTTGATGTTGTGGCATGTTCCTAAAACTATAACCATTTCCTTTTCGACAACTTGGAAATGGTTGGCCATGTGCTAGTATTTCCTGTGGTGCATAGTATAAGGGAGTCCTTCCAGATCGATGGATCTTTCCATGTCAAAATTAAAGCGAACCATTACCACACACACACACACACACACACACACACACACACACACACACATATATATATATAATTTATTTATCTATAGAAAAAAATCCACTATGCGTATCATGTCTTTGTGTCCTCTCAAATGCTTCATACCATATACACTTAAAAATAAAACATTTAAAGAAGCGATAATCCAACTCAATAATTTCTTGGTCCAACATATTGTAGATTCCTTCAATAATATTCTTATCTTTTGAGCTTTCTTGAAATCAACCATGATTCCATAATCAAAGGATCATCTCTTTTACATCTACACTTTCTACATGATAATGTTGTCCATATTCCCACAATTCGCGAGGGATATTTCCTCGCCTGTGAAAGAGCATTTATTTTAGTGAAAATAAATATGATGACGAATATTAAAAGAGTTGATAGTGTTAGAACTGTAAGGAAACAACATTTTTTAAAATTCCAATTGTACCTTTTTTTCACATCCTCTACACATGTTCATTTCATCTTTTGTTATGTTTGAATATATACATACATATTTTATTTGATTTTTAAGTTGTTTAGAGTAAACCCATTTTAGAGTGCAATATTTTCCCCATTCCCCAAGCAAATCAGCAGGAAGTGGAGTGTTTCTTGGGTTGGATCTCTTAAATTTTCTCCTTGCTTCTAACACTTCTTTCTTTTTTTGTCATTACAAATCAATCCATTTGTTCATAAATCCCATGTGATACATAATGAACTTGTTGAGTATTGCACTTTCGTCGACACCTATTACATGTCAACATGTTTATTTCAAACTACAAATGTTATCAACATGTTTATTTCAAACTATAAATGTTATTCAGTTAATTTGACAAATAAATTACAGATCAAATTAATGATTGCAAGGAAAACAACCACATTAATGATCATGAATTTACTTACTAATTTCTACTTGAACACCATTAGATTGTGGTTTTTCTCCAAAAATAATATTTGATGCTCATTCTTCATCCCAGAAGCGTGGCCCATCTTCAAAATCCTTACCAAGGAATTCACATAGGAAGGAAAATGCTTCATTCAATACATACCCTTCAGCCATACAACCCTCTGGATGTGCCTTTTTTCAGACATATCCTTTTAGAGTTTTCATATACCTCTCAAAGAAAAACATCCACCTCGTTGATACGACACCCGCAAATTCAATGTCATCGACTAGGTGTATAAGTAAATGGACTTGTAGGTCCATGAAACTTGTAGGGAGGTCCTTCTCAAATACACATACAATTTCTGCAATTTCCTTCTTCCATTTTGGTACTTCACATTCATGGATCTCCTTGGAGGTTACCCACATAGTATAAGAATAGTAAATTAGTATGAACCTTTAGTGAAAAACTAAAATGGAATATAATATCTCTATGTCTCTCACACATGAACATTTCATATTGCATACCTTGTAAATGCTGAAAATCGACTTATGGCATTCCTTAAGTCAACAGTAAGACATGAATCCCCCCCAATTTCCAATGGCATGATATGCTATCAAACACATTCATCACAGTTCATTAGTAATTTTTCACACAACAAAATATCAAAATATATTTAGTACTAAATCAATGTTACCAGTAAAACTTAAATGATGATATATAATACCTTTAGAAAATTATGAAAAACATGTGTTTTAAATCCTTTGATATGTACATCAACTGTAAAATATTTATCCAATGATGACCCATAGCCAATAGGTGTCCTTATTGAATGGATGACATTTTTTAATTGGTCTATCTCTTTTTTTTTCAAAATCCATGGAGCTTCTGCATATGTTTCATTTTCCCTATCTGGCCAAAAATATCTTCTATCAAATTTGGTACACGAAAGAGAAATATCTCTCCTCGAAGACAAGGTGTCCTTATCTTTTCTTGATATATGTTGAAATATAGAATATGGGACCTTTTTGAAGATGTGCATAAGATCTAATAGGTGATATATTAATAGATCCTTCCAATAACTGAATTCATAAAATATGGATTTCCTTTTCATTCCTTTTGGCATATTAACTACAACTTATTTTGGTTCTTCAATTGAATCACCCTGAACAAAAAAATCCTCCCAACCTTTCAATTCAACATATTCATACTTCTTAATCCAATCAACTGGACCCATAATAATGGGAGGGCCTCTATTTTCAACTTTTTCGTCAAATTGATTCTTTAGACGATTTCTAAAATTATGATCAGTTGGTTGAAAAACCATGTTGTTTGCGTAAATAAATTTATGTAGATATTTAGAATACCTCCCTTGAAATTGATC
>SNQJ01S0114114.1:14702-28289 GCA_010110895.2 Picea sitchensis | reverse complement strand
TATATCTATTATGTGCAGGTTCAACACATTTACATGGTTTATGGATGATGTAGTATACTTGTATTGGTATATTATTAGAAGCACATATTGATCTTGGTGATGATTATGAGTTGTTGTGTTATGCTTGGTTGATGCACATCTTTGAGAGTTTCCTCAGTGATTGATCTTGGTGAGTATATCTGATTTGGTTGATAATATTGATGAGACAGGTTGTTGTGATAGGTTGTTTAGACAGGTTATTTGTACAGGTTTGGTTCATGGTTGATGCACTTGTTCATGGTACATGTTTGGTATAGGTTGGTGCATTGTTGATGCACTTATTTATGGTACAGGTTGATTACATATTGAGGTACAGGTTGGCGCATGTTTGATGCACTTGTTTATGGTATAGGTTGATTACAAGTTGATTGGTACAGGTTTACAATAGTATATCTCACGGTGATAGTGTGACAATGGTTCCATCATTCTACTTATATTTCAGGGTGGTTGGAAGGGGAAAGGACATATGGTTGTAGACACCTTCCGGTTGTAACCAGAGAACATAGGGGGTTGTAGCCTCCTTCTGGTTGTAGCCAGATAATTGGGGAGTTGGAGATTCCCTCAGGTTGTAGCCTGAGAAATCAAGGGGTTGGAGCCTCCTTCTAGTTGCAGCTGGAAAACAAAGGAAGTCGGTGCTTCCAATGAATGTAATTCTTAAAGACATATNCACGTAAAAACACGGGTGTACTGTGTATGTGTATGATTGCTCATTTGTTCATTGTTTATTTACTCTGCAACTATTGGATGATAATGATACATTGATATAACACTTGCATATTTTGGTTAAAAAGGATTGAATTGCTCTATTACTGATTCACCCCCCCCTCTCAGTAATCCAACAATTTCATCCACAATAGTCTTCTCACAATGGGTGAGCTATGATGAAAATGAAATAGAAGTGATCTCTATTTATACAAATCTTACTAAAAGTGTTCGTCCACTTAATTTTAGGTTAAACAAAAAAGTAAGGGGTCAACAACCCTTACTTTTCCCCTTTTCATTATAAAATTCAATTTTAACTTTAAAAATGCACATAAGAAACCCTAGAGTGATGTCATCCCTCTTCTAGGGTGACGTTTTGGCACCTTTTTCAAGTCATTGGAGTGGAAAGTGGAATTCGTTGGGACACCTAGGGCATCCCTCTCATGTGCTAGGTGTTTTTCCTCCAAGCCAAGCCTTCTCCCATCAAAACGTGCCAAGTGTCAAGTAGTAGAAACAACACCACTAGAACCCTAGCCCTAGGGGGACGTCAAGCTCCTCAAAAGTGACATTTTAGCCTCAAGAGAAAATCGTTGGGCTAAAAAAGGGTTGGGTTATATCCTCTATGGTGTCTCCTTATGACTCCAAAGGCTAGCATCCTTGTTCGGTGCATGGGACATGGTATCCAACCTCTGGGTTTCAAGCCCCAAGGAAGCCCAAGCTAGGCTTGTTCTTCCAAACCTGTCCACCAACTAGGTCCTACAAAGACAATGAATACACCCTCCAAGGATCTCAAGTCAAATGCATCATGATAAGTAAATCAAGTCAAGAAAATATCCATTTAAGCATGTACATCCAAACCACCTCATCAAAATAAACAAGTGCTCAGAGACCTTATGCAATTTTCCAAGTTTAGTTATGGGAGGGTTGACAAAGCGACCTATTGGGTGAATTGTACCTAAAGTTTAGGAGTGTTTTCCAAGTGGGCCCCTCTCTAAGACATGTGTACAAAGTGACATGGATGGGGGAAATACTTTTGGGAATGGGTTTCATGACATACAAAGGATCGTAGTATCTCATTTATGGGTGCTTCTGTAGAGGGTCTGTTGCACCTTCATTTTCAACGCAACCTTTTTCCAAGCCCATTAATTGCCCTTTGTTCTTTTAATATTTTTCCAGGTTGAAGTCAAGGTGGGGCTTCTACCTAAGAATGAAAAAAATACACACCTTGACTACCCTGGTTACATCATGCTTCCCCATTTTGAAGACAATGTGTGGGGATTCTCCCTAAGCATGAAAAACAATGCCTACACATGCTCCACTTTGGTTTGTATTTTGTATTAGTTATTTTTCATTGGTCCCATCAATTTATTATGAGAGACATTTCATTATCCTCGGGATGTCTAGGAAATCATATAGAAGGTTCATGATTGGATTTTATCTTTTGCCAGCTACAAGCCTCTGGGAATTCAACCTCTTCTTCCAATGAAATGAGGGACAATCCCTTCTTGGATCAATACACTTGAAAATCCCAAAAGGTAAGGAGATGAGGGGATGAAGTATGGAAATTGACAGGTATGTTTGAGAATGGAATGATGACTCATCAAGAGGACCTCCTAGTAGAAAATCTATCCCCAAGGGTGACCCACTTACTAGGGTGCAATGTCAAACACCAAGGTGAAACAAGGCAAAGAGAATAATCTCCAAGCAGACGATACATAATCAAAAGCAGTTATAGATGCAACAAACCTAAATGCCTCAAATATTGAAATGACACTCACCATGATACCTAGCTTGTACCTCATTTAGCAAGACCCAATGTCTTCCGTGGGGAAGTTGGTGTGGTGTATACCCTCATGATAAACCTAGAACTATGGTGGTGAGGCGAGTCTTTGTCTGTGCAAGAGGACATTGTTGGTCAATTTGTCTCTCAATACTCTATGTCTGCAACCTGAGGGTCTCGAGACATCATCTCCTTAGTTATCCCTAGGAACTAAGGATAACAAGACTAACTATGTATCTATATACACTAACTTTGATCAATGAATGTACATAAACAAGGTTGAGGTACAAAGAGGTCTTGAGCTCCTTAGCATTCAAGGTTGGTATTGTTATCCCCTAGCCTAGGGATAACTAAGGATATAATGTCTAGAGGCCCACGGGTCTTATACATGGAGTACAGAGAGCCAAACAAATTAAGCATGGTCTGCGAGGGCCCCTCTTTTCTTCAGTGCAGTCCATTTGTCAACAACAACGATATCCATCCTACCAGCCTAGTCTTGAAGTAGCAGTAAGTCTTGCTCCATGAGTTAATGAGTCCAGGTATCATGGTATGCATCACTCTGATTTTTGAAGCACTTTAATATGTTATATTGAATCCTTCTTCATTACATGACGTTTTCTTAGAAATTATGCTCTTTGCCTTGTTCATACCTGGAAGGGTGACATGGTGCCCTAGTAAGTCGATTTCCATTTAGGATGGGTTTCCACTCGGTGGGTCTGTGAAAGGTGATCGCCTATTCCCTCCATACTTACCACTTTCCATCTTTATTCCTCTCATCTCCCCTACCCTTGTTTGAGCATTGGGATTAGCTACACTAGGAAGGGTTGTACCTTACATCATGGTAAGAAGGGACTAAAGGCCCAGAGGGTAAAAGTAGCTCAAAAAATTTAAAATCCAATATTGAAACCTTTGAGATGCTTCACCCATGGATCCCCGAGAAAGCAATGAAAAGATTCTCAGTAAAAAAAGGGGACCCATAAGATACATAAACACTCAAGGTACTAGTTGATGGATAGGAGGTCTCATCACGAGTCATCCTATTATGACCATGGACTTGTAGCAGTATGACACTACCACCTATCTGGTCACCAAACCAGGGTAGTGACTCTTGGTGGCATGGCCAAGAGAAATGGGGTCTCAACACGAGAAAACCTTCTCATCTCCGTGAAATATTTGTGGATAACATTGTCACCTCTGGTCATCAAGCTAGGACAGTGGCCCTCAACTATTCCCTTGAATCACAAAAGTAAAAGATCAAAAGCAATAAATCTAATAGTAAAAGGAAAGGAATGGGCTAGGAAACAATAGCATTGATGATAAGGTGCAAATATCCCTCTGCAAAGACACCCATAGGTAAGATTTTACATTTCCTTGTTATCAGATGCACCATATTCCCAAACACTTACCCCATACCACCTCACACACTTACATGATCTGGACTAGATCCCACTTGGGAAATACCCCAAACTTAAGAGAGTTTAGACCAATAGGACACCCTGAGACCTTCTCCAAACCTAACTTGTCAAATTGCATAATGTATTTGAGCATTTGTTTGGGTTAAGGGGGGCTTGATGCACATGTCTGGGTACTTTAATTATTGGATATGATTTACATGTTATGATCCATGTGACTTATGAACCCCTAAAGGGTATACTTGTTATTGTTGCAGGAATTTTCCTGGTGGACATATACACATGAGGGGATTATTAGGTCAGACCTTCATGAGGGATTAAATCCCACAGATGGATGTTGCAACCCCAGCTAGGGGTAAGAAGAAATTGAAGATTTGCACTGAGAAAAAGAAGGACTTTGACTTTGGCGGCACACTGGCAGACCTAGACTTAGGGGGATCTTGTTATTCCACATGGATGTTGGCCCTTGAGGGCCCTAGACATCACCATCATGACCCTGGATGTCATCCAGAGCTAGGTTTTTCATTTTAGAGGCATTTATGATCCTGGTGGCACGTGTGGGCATCATCTGGGGCCTTTGGAGGCCAAACACCCTACATTTTAGGTTCAACGTTCCACCTTAGGGACTCAACATCACCCTAGAAGGGTATGATGTCACCCTTGGAGATGTCTTTAGGTGATAATTAATTTTTATTATGTTAAAATTGGATTTTATTGTAAATTGGCCAAGTCGGCCTTAATTTTGACCTAAAAATAATTAAGGGTCAAAATTTTGTATAAATAAGCATAAAGTACATTCATTTTTACATCACAACTCCTCACACAAGAGGGGAGGTCTGAAATTTTCACCCTAGTGAGGGCTATTGGCTGAAATTGTGAGGCACACTCTTATATAAGGCTAAATTTTGCAAGTAGGATCAATCTTGGAAGATTTAATGGTGATCTTGTATGGTATTTTCATGATTATTCTTGGTGCAAGTAAGTAAAATATGCATTTATTGTCATCTATTTAATGGTTTGTGTATAGTTGTATTTCCTCATACAAGATTATGAAATTTCATGGTATACTTAATGCTTGAAGTAAGGAACTTAAATTTCTACTTTCTTACTTTCTATTTGCTAATCTTTTCATTGGATTGATCTAGTGACTAGTGAAACCCTAGAGCCCTAAATTGCTAAGGATTTTGACCTAGGTATTTTTTCATAAGTTTTATTCCATAAGAAGCCTAATTAGAGCAAGGTGTTAGGGCCTATAATTTCTTACACCCTAGTATCTTGTTTCTTGAGGTCAATGTATAGGGGGACTTAAGTTACTACTTCTCCTATGCATTCTCCCTCTTAGACTTTTGTGCATTATCAAAATTGATTTGCATTCTTAGAAGAATCCATCCACTTGACTCCATAATCCACAGAAGGCACTAGTTCTTGCCTCTCTCTTGTTGAAGTATTGATTAAACACTCAAACACTCTTCTCCTAAGCTTTCACTAACTATATTTAACCCTAGTTTAGCCTAGATTACTAACTTATTTGTTGTTGTTATAAATGACTGCTACAACCATCTAAATGCAACAAATTTTCTGCATAATTGACTTTGAATGCTAGCTAAACACTTCAAAAGTTGCTTATGACATTTTATTATCATTATGCTTAGTAAATGCTATCGTTTTACTGTCTTTTCAAGCAATTCTAAGGAGTATTTGTTGCAGATGTTACATTTTATCAATTATTGTTGTAAACTTATTAACTGTTGCAAATTTATATCAGTTAGCACTTATTGTCACTTTCCATTGTCTCTTGAGGTGTTATTATCATATTTGTACTTGGAATTATTCTATATGCATGCTATATTGTCTTGTTCCAGGAAGGCGCATCAAGCACTTCATTAACCTCATCTTTGGGACTCAGACTTAGTGACTTTGGTAACCAGTGAGAGGGGGGGATATATATTGAACATGACCATAATTTTCCATCCCTTTAGGTTACCGAGGACTCCTCCCCTGGGGTAGACCTTGCCTATCCCTAGAAAGTGGGGATTTCCTATTAAGGTGACAGTGATAGGATATCATGTTTGTTACACCAATCTCCCTTACTTACCTTGGGCTTTGGGAAAGTATAGATTGTGCACTAATAGGTACCTTATGTGGTTCCATGTCCACTCAGACATGGGAAGACACACCCAAGTGACACCTCTTTCCCACTTGGAACCGATTGTTATTTAGCTTGATAAAAGCCTATAAATAGAGGCCATGGGTATGCATACAAAATATATAAGGAAAAACATTGTTACAATGTTTGAATGAGTCTTGGAGAACCATCTTTCTCATGATATCACTCTCGCGCTCATAACACCAAGCTTGTGCATTGATCTCTCCCCTTGGAGAGATTTTTTCACACTTCTTGTTCAACTAGAGAGAGAGAAGGTTCTAAGGAACAAAAAAGGACCCTCCCAATGAGGAGAGGAGAGGAGAGACCACCTACTCATCCCAATCCTCTACGATGTGATATTGTTGGTATTTTCCATTGGTATACATCTCAACCATGCTTACTTTTTGTTTGTGTCACTTTTCATGCCCATACTTGTTATATTTATGTTTTATTTTTTTTATTTCTCATGCATGGATGATTTATGAATTTGCGTTTATTCTAACATTCTAACTCTAGTGTTACTTATACCTAGTTAACACTTAATGGTCTCCTTTTGCTCACTCAAGTGACGAAAAAATACCAAAAAACTATTGCAATCACTCTCAACATTCACCATTTGAATCAAATGCCTTTGTTTTTCAATATTTATGCCTAGAGAAGACAATTGAAGGGTCTACACAACTTTCCCAGCACCTTTTTTGCATTTGTTTTGCATAGGTCTATTCTGTGCATTTGGAATGTAATTGCATGTTCTTGAGACACTCATCTTCTCCACTATACTTTAGCATACTTTTATTCTTTTTTGTGCTTTTAAAAACATGAAAAAGACAAAAACAATTTTTTTTTAAAAAGAAGAAAAGAAATGTGCGGAAAGAATTTTGATCTTTGTTATTGATTTGATTGAATTGGGATTCATTGTTACTTGACACCTTTTAACATAACACTTATTTACGTTAGTCTATTACAATTGGGATTTAGTATTGCCTTAGGTGTTGTACCTTGATTGTGTTTTTTAACTCCTTTGATTGGTTATTCTTCTAGTCCTTATGGAGAATGATTCAATGCCTCTTACATTGTCACTTATATCATTGGTATTTTTGGTGTCATTTGTTACCCAAGTCCTCATTGTGTCATCCTCATGTTCAAGGGAAGTTTTAGACTAAGTCAACCTTTTTGCATATTTGTTGGTTATTTATGTTTGCCTCCCCTGTATCATAATCTACTTGGTCGTTTGTTCTAATATCAATTTTTTGGTCCTTGTTTCATGTTGGTTTATGGGGGATGCCCTAATGCCCTCCTTTTGACATATCTCTTCCTATCAATGTCAAATCCCTTTCTAGGAACCAGGTCTAGAGACCTTGATAATACCTTGGATCTTGTAGTATTTAGTGGTAAGTTTCCTTGTAATTGATAGTGAATATATATCAATGACTCCTACTTGAGTGATTTTACAAGTGTTTGACTCTCAGATAATTTATTCACACTTGTCCGATTGTAATTTCTACCTTGTATCCCATTTTCATTATCGGTGAGTTACCTCACATTTTTCAACAATATTAACCAATGACCATTGATTAGATGAATTCTACCATGCTTAACGTTATTTCATTTATTCGAATGGTGTAGATTCATATGATTGTGGAGTTTGGATTGAAGACCTTGGGATATTGTAAGCATCCCCTTTTGGTGTTAATCGCTTAAGTTGCACAAGTTGTACCACTCTCTAATGAGTACTTTGAAGATCGATTTTTCACTTACTACAATGCTAGTTGTCTTCTTAATGAATACTAAGACATACATCCACTTTATATTTCCCATGGCTACGATCTTATATTTGACATGGATCCACTATGTATCTTATTTTGTGGCCATGGTTTTGCATTTCATATACTTCATGGATCTATAGTGTACTTAGTTTGGTGTCCATGCTTTTCTTTACACCTAATCATGGGTATGCCCACCTTAGGGATGATTTATCTCCAATAGGTTGAATTTTTCTTCCAGGTATTTTCTGAAATCTTGGTCTACATAACTCCTCCTTATCCCACTCATCAACAAACTTTTTTTGTAATGAATATTGGTCATTATCTCCCTTTCTAAACTCATACATTAGGGGGCATATATTATACTTATATTTGGCACTTAAGACCAAATAAAGATGAATTAAGCCAATATGCACAATTGTGTCGAGATGTGACACCTCAATGAAGTTTTTTTCTTCAAGGGACACCTAGATTGCAGTTTTTCCTATTAATAGTCATTGTCGGAAATGCCTTTCCTAAAGAAGAGACATGGTTGATTGCAAGATTCAAATGAAAACCCGCAGCCCCCTCTTTAATGCTTTGAAAATAGAAAAATCATGAAGAAAGCTAAAATCTAAGAGTTGGCAAAGCCAAAAGATGTGTATGGAGACCATGCATGGCTCACACATGCATGACATGCATTCCATTCAGTATTGATCTTATCACCTCAATATCATATAAGTAAAGGAATCAAGACAAAGATAAGGGAATCAAGAGTTTAATGAAAGCATCCTTATGCTGGAGAAATATCTAGCAAAGTATCTTTGGTTGAAAGTGAATCTATGTTGAGAGAAAGCTAGGCATTAGTTCTCATATTAAGATTAGATCTTGAGTGAGGTTTAATCAACCATTGAATTGGATACTTCACCGAAGTAAGTTTTGGGATTGTATTGGTAAATGGATGAAGGCTTATGGTTAAGGAGAAGACTTAGAATTTGGACAAGGAAGTGTAGCAACAACACTCAGGTATAAAATTTGTTACTATTCCTTTATTATCAATATGGATCTATCTTCTCCCCCCACCCAAAATCTCTATATATTTTGTTGAATCTTTGTCATATTGAATGAGGTTTTGATTAGAGTTTTATTTTCTTGAGTAACTAAATTAAGATTTAAATATGCATGTTGACTTTTATTATTTATGTTGTAAATGAAGAATGAGGAATGTATGGTTTTTTGTTTGTATGTTCGGCTCTGTTGGCGAAGCATTGGAGTTGGAATAGGATCAATCAGATCGTGTTTAAAGCTAAGGGAAACCTTCATTTAAACAAGTTCCTTTGATCACCTTTCATTCATGGATAAGAAGAAACTCCTCCTTGATACTCTCGTCACTCATGTTATATTATATGGTTGTGAAATTTGGGGTTGAAGTCTCTTCATAAAATCATGAATAAAGATAGAACAAATCTAAAAGTGTTTTATAACTTTTAATCTCAAAATTAAAGGTTATACACCCTATCTTGTCCTCTTAGTGGTATAGATTCTATAAAAAATACCTAAAATCATAACAACTTTGAAAAACATTTAACTTAACAAAAGGCATGGCAAGTGGTTGGTTCTTCCACTGCTGAATTCTTACGATCCAAGTCTATCTTCATAATTTCCTTAGATTTTGACAACCAATGCACAATTTCCTCTTCCTTCCAACCTTCACAATTGGAGTTGATTGATTTTACTTGATTGGATTCCCTAGAGTGTTCTCCCTTGGTCAAATTTATGACCATGTTCCTAAGCATATTACATTCTGCCTCCAGAAAAGTAATCTAATGCTTCAACTAGTCCAAAGTACCCATAATTGTTTCATTTTGAGTGGTGAGATGATGATCATTTTCATTTATTTTTGTTGTAGTAGTAAAAAATGATGTTCTTTTTCCTTGGATAGACTCCTTGTTATTCCTTAATTCCCTTCTTATCTCCTACAATTCATGATAGTTCATTAGAAATCTACAATAATCCAAGCTCCCTTTCAACAATAAGAGTTGGAGGTTGAATTCAAACTTGAATATGCACTTAGCTAACAAACCCCTCAAGGCCCATGGATGATTCTTGCAAATTCCTTTAGTATCAAGACCCCCACAAACCAAAGAATTCATCGATGTATAGTGTACTTAGTATGGTGGCCATGGTTGTTGTTACACCTAATCATGTGTATGCCCACCTCAGGGATGATTTCTTTTCTTAAGTAACTAAATTAAGATTTTAATATGCACATTGAATTTTATTATTTATGTTGTAAATGAAGAATGAGGAAGGTATGGTTTCTTGTCTATATGTTAAGCTTCGTTGGTGAAGCATTGGAGTTGGAATATGATCAATCAGATCTTGTGCAAAGCTAAGGGAAACCTTTGTTTAACTAGGTTCCTTTCATCACCTTTCTTTCATGGATAAGAAGAAATTCCTCCTTGAGAATCTCATCACTCATGTTATCTTATATGGTTTTGAAATTTGGGGTTACAGTATCTCTAGAGAATTGTGGATAAATATAGAGAAAATCTAAAAGTGTTTTATAACTTTTAATCTCAAAATTAAAGGATATACACCCTATCTTATCCTCCTCATAAAAGTGAGTCTTCCCCCATTGAGAGAACTGCTATGACTGGGTACCTAATGTACAAGAACAAGATAAACAACATGGAAGACAAGAGGCTTCCTAAGATTGCTTCAAAATCTAGTCAAAATCGTTTGTGGCTCAAGCAGGAATGGCATAAAGATGCCAAGTCTAGGCTAAATCATTGGGGAATAAAGGAAGAGGCCACTCTATAAAGTAACAATAATATTAAAAATATTATTACATCTAAATTTAAGGAGAAATTGTGGCATGACAAAGAATTAGATGATAAAAGAAAATTAAGATACTAATTGTAATCTAGAAGATCAAAATTATCTCTTTGTTTTGACAAGAGTAAAGAAGAAAATCAACATTGCTAAAATAAGAACAAAATCTCACGAGCTCCATATTGAAACAAGCTTTGGACAATTCCCAAAACGCCATGGGTTGAAGAATTTTTCATATCTGTGACTCTAAGTGGGTTGAAGATGAAAAACAATTATCTTAGAATGTCTTGTGTATACCCACATTAAATCATAATTTCAAACCATAATTGGGAGATTTTGTATTTGTAAAAGTTACAACATAGCTTGCAGTGAAGATACAACATAGCTCTGGTTAAAAAAATATTCAACAAAAACCAAAATGGAAATAGCAAGTTCCTACATATGGCTATACCTATTTAGATCCTTAAGTAATACATCCCAATATTTCTTAGTGGTATAGATTCTATAAAAAAGACCTAAAATCCTAACAACTTTGAAAAACATTTAACTTAACATAAGACATGGAAATTAGTTGCTTCTTCCATTGTTACATTCTCAGGATCCAAGTTTATATTCACAATTTCTTTAGCTTTTGACAGTTGATGCACATATACCTCTTCCTTCCAACCTTCATAATTGGAGTTGATTGATTATACTTGATTAGATGCCCTAGTGTGTTCTCACTTGGTCAAATTTATGACCATGTTCTTGAGCATATTACATTTTGCCTCGAGAACAATAATATGATGATTCAGCTAGACCAAAGTACCCATAATTGTTGCATTTTGAGTGGTGACCTTATGATCATTTTCATTTATTTTTGTTGTACCAGTAAAAAATGATGTTTTTTTTTTCTTGTATAGACTCTTCATGAGTCCTTAATTCCCTTCTTATCTCCTATAGTTCATGATAGTCCATGATAAATCTACAACAATCCAAGCTCCCTTTCAATGATAAGAGTTGGAGGTTGAGTTCAAACCTGAATATGCAGTTAACTAACAAACCCCTTAAGGCCCAAGGATGATTCTTGAAAATTCCTTTACTGCTCAAACCCCCACAAACTAAAGAGTTCATAGAGAGGATTGGTAGAGGATACAAAGTAAATCGAGGTAGACCTTTTAGGCCTAATGAAAAAATGAACCCAGTAAGAGCAAGCACCCTAGAATAAGAAAAAGATAGAGGATGCATTTCATACTCCCAATTCACCTAGAGAATGCTTAGTCTAACCTTAGAATTAATGAAGCATACATCCAATAACATAGACCTTTTACAAGATGAGGCATCTTCCAACAAAGAGGGTAAAAATCCCCCAGGAGAAATAACATAAACACAAACATAATTACAAAGAACTAAATCAGCCACTACTTGCCTTTCGAAACCAGAAATAAGTTGAGGGGGAGGCTTACTAGACTTCCACAAGAGGAATAAAATCAAATATGCCAGCCAAGCCAGGTGAATAACCCCACTGCCACATAAACTTGAAGCCCATTATCTCCATAGATAACTTCTGGATTGAGACGCCATAATCCCACTAGGCTAGGGAAAATTAACTTCCATTGTTTCATATACATGTGAGCTTGCATACAATACCATGTGAAAGGGGTGGTTGGAGTCAAGTCTGATTACTCACCTTGCACCCATGATTCCTTATGATGAGCCATCACGAGGGTGTCACCTTGTTTACCAATATCTTATCACGTTCATTCATAAAGGGGTTTTTTTAAATTGTAAAAAATAAAGTGAATATATTGTAGGTATTGGGGGGGATTTGGGGTCTCAATAGGTTTATAGGTATTGGGGGGTATAAAAACAAGTATCTAGTGAAAATAAGGGTTTCTTTTATTGCAAATATGTATTGGGAGGGGGGTTCAAAAAATGGATTTTGGGAGATATTTACCAATATCTAGTGAAATTAGGGGTATTCTTTAATATCCCACAAACGAGGGTGTTATGTCCTAGTTTCAGAGAGTCAATATCCCGTTGTTGTTGGGAAAAATACCCTATGGACTAGCAAACTAGGGTCAGACTTGCATGTAGATTTGGACCGTAAAGAAATTACTTTTTAACATACAACCCAAAACTTAAACCCCTCTTTCACAGTACATGCATGGAGAATGACTACTAACCTTGTCTCCGGCGTTCGATGTAGATCCTCCGCTGCGCTTTGACCACTTGCTTGCGTTGCTCCTTCCAAAGATAACCTGCAATCAAGACAAACAACTATGCATTCATGCTACTTCTCTACTCGAGGGTTAGAAATTAAGCATAAATTAACCAAACCATATATAACTCATGCATTGGGACAGGAAAAGTATTCTTTTATTATTTGAAAAATTAATCAACTTACAATCAAAGTCGAGACAACCACCGCTCCTTGATCCTGATCCTAGGCTCCTCTTCCTCTGTCTTCCAACTGCTTTGCATTAAATATCCTTTGGCACGAGGAAAGGCTAAAGGGTTGGGACAATGGATTGCGTAAATGGGCAGAGTTTCTTCGCTATATTTTTTCCTCTTCCAAATGGTACCCCTACCCCTTCTTTTATAGGCTAGAAGGAGCTAGGGTTTTGGATGAACCCTCGGCCATGAATGGCTGGGAGTTTCAGTTAACTGACCCATAGATTTTTGTTCCGTCGACAACTTTCCTTTTTTCGTGCTTTGTTAGGTACACGCGGGTTGTAGTGAGCCAGCCAGCATGCACACACGTGCAGTAATGGGTTAGGGCGCGTGGGCCTTGACACAAGAGGATTTCCAAAGAGTTGTTCATCAGATGTTTTGGCAATGAAGGGATATGAGTTGGCCTAATGCCAGGTAAGCATGTGTGGTGCAATTTAGGGTTATAACAGATGCCCCCTAATGTGTGAGGTCAGAAGAGCATCTGATGGCCGAAATACA
>SNQJ01S0114111.1:26679-40586 GCA_010110895.2 Picea sitchensis | reverse complement strand
ACAAACTTTCATAGGTACTGTGCTACCCCAAAAAAGTTCCTAACTTTATTGACATTAGTAGGAACTGACCATTTTATGATGGCCTCCATCTTTGTGAGATCTATTTTGAGCTCCCCTCCATCGATCACATACCCCAAATACACCAATGTCTACTGAGAAAAATCACATTTCTTGAGGTTAGACAATAGCTGGTGCTTTTTCAGAGTCTCTAACACCTACATGAGATGTGAGATGTTCTCCTCCCATGTAGAGATATAAACAAATATATCATCCAAATACATTATAACAAATGAATCTAAATATGGGTGCAATACATGATTCGTCAATCTCATAAATTTAGCTCGCACATTACATAAATATAATGGCATGGCCAACCATTCATACGAATCTTTCCTTGTCTTGAAGGTGGTATCTTAGGTGTATTATCCTTTGAAACATACCTAGTGGTATCCCAATTTGATATCCAACTTGGTGAAATGATTGGCATGTTGCAACTAGTCTAATAAATCATTGATCTTGGGTAGAGGGTATCGATTCTTGAATGTAATCTTGTTCAAATCTCTTTATTCAATACACATTTTCCAAGTTACATCCTTCTAGGGTACTATGATGATAGGTGAACCACGCGATGATGTGCTTGGTTGAATAAATCCCTAGTCCAACAACTACAATAATTGTTTCTTCACTTCATCTACTTCCAAAATAGAATATATGTACAACCCAATATTTGGTAATGGGATTTAGGTCGAAATCGTATCTTGTGCTCCACTTCCCTCTTAGGTGGTAGTCCTTTAGGCTCCTAGAACACTCCTTTGTATTCCTGCAACAACTCCTCTAAATCTTGTTTCTTATTTTTAGTACATCCCTTAAGGGATTCCTTTACTCTTACCTATTAATCCCCTGACTGATTCTTATCATAAGAAAAACAAATCATACTTTTTATTTGAACTAATAAATTTTTTGGCTTGGTTGGAACTTACCAATGAGATATTTGATTTACCTTTATGTGTATTGATGATAAAACACTTCCCATTCTTGATCATGAAGTATTGGTTTTCTCTTCATATGAAGATCAAATCCCTCATATACATGTAGGGGCTTCCATACACTACAACAAACACATCAAGGGTACTGCATCCAACACCACTTCATCAATAAAATATGCACTTACAAAAAAATTGATCTTACACTGTTTCATGAACTTTATTTCTGCATCCTTGTTCACTCACCCCGATGGGTATGGTCTTGGATGATCATCAACCTCCAACCCAAGCTTGCTGACTAGATCGACTGCTATGAGATTGAACTACAAATCAGAATCAAAGAGAGCATCTACCTTGGTATTCTTGACCCAAATATTGATATGGAAGAATTTTTTCATCTCCTTATCTTCCTTGTGATGAAGGATACTTATTTTCACCTCCTTCTACAAAAAAGTATAGAAAATATTTTCATCTGCATCTAAGCTACTTTCTACCTAATTGCTAGAATATGTGGCTAGAAGGTTCTTCTTCTCATCTTCTTCTTGGCATCCCTTTTATGGTTCTTAAGGTTCAACTTTGGATGTAGTTTTCAACACTTTTCCTTAGTGTAACCATCGATTTTACAATGGTTACAATGATTACTTGGATCCTTTCACTAATGTGCAATGGTTTTCATATTCTTGTCTTTCCCTTTCCACTTCTTCTTCCCCTCCTTGGACACATCTCAATGCTCTTTCTTCTTGGAACCACTTGGCTATCCTTTCTTGTGACCTATATTTTATAGGTACTATGGTTGCACATAGGCCTCATCAACTATCTTAGGCTTGAAGAGAATAACTTTCTTTCACAAATGACTATGTAGATCCCCCATACTTGAGGAGTACATCTGGGTTCTTGGGAGAGTTACCCAACATGATATCCATCTTCCTGAATTAAGTGGTGTACTCTTGCACATTCTACCCCTGCCTTTTCCTAAAGTGATGCCAATGGATCCATTGGTCCTCTACATACCCAATATGGTATAATTGTAAATTAATGAGGGTTTTGAAATCCTCCCATTTAGTTACTAGCATATCACCCTCCAGCCAAAGTATTTTCGTGTGACTTTCCCACTAGGTTAATGCATGGCCCTCTAAATTTAGTCGGGAAAATGAAATCTTTTGCTATTGTGAACACTGAATCATACCTCTAAATTAGGTAACTAATGATTCAAYTTTAATGCATTGATCTCACCTTAGTATGGCTTAATATCCACTTTTTCTTCCATTTTAAATAAATACTATGAAAGCGTAATGGTACTGGAACTTGGATGCTCTTTCTAGGGCTCTTTCCTTGACTCCTTTTTTGGGTCTTCATTTTCTCCCCATTTTCCCTCTGATTCGATCTTTGAGTTAGAGCCTCTAGCCTCTCTAAATGGTTCGATCTTGCTTGCAAGAGATACCATAAGGAGGGTCATATTGTGAGCGATATCAATGAATTTCTCTTCCAACCTCACAAATATATCTTTTTTTGGATCTCAATGGTTGTTGTGAACAAACTCATCTTCCATGGCTAGGGTTATGCAACTTTCTTCTTAAGACAATTCCTGGATCCTACAAATTTCCATAAATACCCCAAAGAAAACCACTCTGATACTGATATGATCTATAAACTACCATGGATATTCCATTGGAATAGTTCATCACAACAAATCTTATAATATTCTAAAATCTTAGATTATGCAAATTAATTTCTTAGATCCCATATTACTGATTACTAGCTTATTGCTTGAAATTATGAAAATAATTGAAATATGAAAATGAAAGGAATGATAAAAAGAACACACTACTTGAAGACTGTAACATACCAAAGAAGGATGACCAATTGATATATGTTATTTTTTCTAAGCTTGGTAGTGCATATTCTATTTTTTTATATACTTTTTACTCCACTAGAGAAGCTCCACGGGTTTCTTACAAACCACCCACTCTTGAAGCATTTTGTGATTCTTTGATTAGAGATCAAGATAACCCCTTTCATATTGGAGTGATCAACATTGTAGGTACATATAACAAAGCCTTAGTGGTCATACAAAAGGATAAATAAAAACATATGAAGAAGAAAAATTCTCACAACAACAAGAAAAACAAGGGTCTCAAACCCTCTCAGCCATCTCCTACTCCCAATGGTGACAAGTGAACAAAATAAAAAAGTAGAAAGACTGAGAGACATTGAAATTTTTGTGGGTGAGATGGTCATCTAGATTCTAAATTTTTTAAGAAGATTGAGGACTTAAAAGTAGCAATGAAGAATCACTACATCAATCTTGACTCTTCTTTTTCTAACTCTTCTTCTCATGGACATGCACTTTTAACTTCTAGTTTTTCCTTGAATGCAACATCTACTTATTCTCTTAATGAGTGGCTTATTTATTCTACACCATCTTACCATTGGGATAAGGATAAAGCAATTTTTTCTTCTCTTAATGAATGTAACACTAAATCACTCATTCAAGTGAAGGTAAAGAAACAAAGTTTTTGCTTCACCAAATTGTAATCAAGGATTTGAAAGATCCTGAGCATGTCCAAGCAACTAGAATTGTTGACGATATTACTAGGTTGTACATATTTAACAATTTTGGGTCATCATATTTTCCATCTATTTTTATTGCTCAAAGTGATGACTTTAGAAAACTTTGGCATGAGTATTTTGGTCATTTGAACTATTTCTCATTGCAATAGCTATGTAATCAAAATATGTCCATTGGTCTTCATCTTGTTTCTTGCAGAGATGGTATTTGTGCTATTTGTATTCTCAACAAACATCATTAGGATAGTTTTGAAAAACATGCCTTTGGGCATGCCTTGACCCCCTTGCAACTTGTTCATAGTGATTTACGTGGTTTACTTCATTCTCCTTCTTTATGTAGGTTCACATACTTCTTAATTTTTTTTATGACTTCTCTAGAATCACTTGGGTTTATTTCTTAAAACTTGAGAGTGAAGTTTTTGACATGTTTTTGGCCTACAAGAACCTTACAAAAAAACAATCTCAACATCAACTGTAGAAGTTAAGAATAGATAATGGAAGCGAATATGTTAACAACAAATTTACAATAGATAATGGAGACAAATATGTTAACAACAAATTTACAACTTAACTACACATAGCATTTAGATGTAACATAATATTTCATATCCACCATAGAAAAATGGTGTTTCTAAGAGAAAGAATCACACATTAAGGAAATGGGAAATTATATAATCCAAAGGGATTAAGTCTTCATTATTGGGTGGAAGACATTAATTTCACCAATTACATAGTCAACCACACTCCAACTAAGGATTTAAAAAGTATAACAATGGAAGAAGCATGGATTAAAACTAAACTAGATGTAAGCCACTTCCGTGTGTTTGGTAGTAAAACATTGACTCATATTCCTTATGAGAAAAGGAAATCATTACAACCAAAAAGTGAGAAGTATGTTTTTTTTTTTGGATATTCTAAAGATGTAAAAGGTTATAGACTTCTTTAACCTCATTCCAATGAAATTATTAGGAGATATGTTAATTTTGATGAAGGTCTCTCATCTTGTGATCCTAATTCAACATTTGTTCCATGTTTGGCCTGTGAGCCATCTATGGCATAAATTCCATCTTATTTTCCCAACTTTTCTATTAATGATCCTACTTTGGTTTCTTCTTTATATCATGACAATGAAGATCCAAAAATCCATGTCCATCTTCCCACCTCCCCCCAGTTGGGTTTATTGAACATGAACCTAGACTAACAACACTACCTCCCATATGGGTTCGTAAAACACAAGAAGTAGCTAGTGATCTTGTCGGTGATCCTATAGATCAACATCATGATCCTATAGTTCCAACAAGCCAACTCTCTCTTGGCTCAAGTTTCAGAGACTCATGATCCAAAAATATTTGCAGAATATTCTAGCCATCCAAATTAGGACACGAGAGCAAATGAAAAATATCATTCCTTAATGGAGAATGATACTTGGCATATTGTACCTCTTCTTAAAGGAAGAAAACTTGTTAAATGAAAATGGTTGTATAGAACTAAGTGTGCATAGGATGGAAGTGTTGAAAGACATAAATCCTAATTAGCTGCCAATGGATTTTCTCGAGTTGAAGGGATTGACTATAATGAAACCTCCCCCCCCCATAGACAAAATCAATCCCATCTACTTTGTTCTGGCCCTTTCCACCTAAATAAAATGGGAGGTCCATCATATGGATGTTAAATATGCCTTCTTGTATAGGGATTTGGAAGAAGAAAATTACATGGAACAACCTCATGGCTATGTTCAAAATGACTCCAACATTATTTGTCACCTTAAGAAATCTCTCTAGGGTCTTTAGGAAGATCCTTAGGCTTGGTATGCTAAAATTGATAACTTTCTTCTTGACACCAACTTTTTTATATGTCATTTTGAGCCCAATGTTTATACCAAGAAAGTAGGTAACCATTTCACAATATTCATTCTTTATGTCGATGACATTATTCTCACTAGTAGCGACCCCAAACTTTTAAACCATGTGAAATCTATCCTTAAGAAGAAATTTGGAATGACAAATTAGGTTATTTTCATTATTTCCCTGGCCTCCAAGTATTGAAAACCAAGAAATGAATTTCCCATTCCCAGTCTAGGTATGCACATGAATTTCTTCACTATTTTCACATGGAAGATTGTAAACCAATCCCTTTCCCCTTCCAATCTAGAGGAAAAATTTTTGCCACTTGTACTACACCCAAAATACATTCCACTTTGTATCATTATTTAGTTGGTATCACGGGGTCTTCACTTAGTGAACCTATGACATAACACCTTTGTTCATGGGATATTAAAGAATACCCCTATTTTCACTAGATATTGATAAATACCTTGAAAACTCCTTTTGTTGAACCCCCATCCAAATACATCTTTCCAATAGAAGAAACGCCTATTTTACTAGATACCCCTTTATATACCCCCCAATACCTATAAACCCCATGATACCCCACATCCCCCCAATACCTACAATCTATTGACTTTATTTGTCACAATTAAAAAAACCCCTTTATGAATGAATGTGATAAGATATTGGTCAACAAGGTGAAGCCCTCATGGTTGGTATCCTTTTATAATACCATCTAGATATTAATTTTCTATTGGGATTGTTGTCCAATACATGAAAACACCCCATACAAGCCATTGGAATGTTGAAAAGAGGATACTTTGGTATATCATGGGTACAATTAATTTGGGAAACATTGTAGTTCAAGGAGGCTCCTTTGTTAGTTGGTTTAATTGATTTCAATAATTGGGCTAGTAACTATGATGATCGAAAGTCTACTACAGGTTATATTTTCAGTCTTGGTTTTGAATCTGTCACTTGGGTTTGTAAGAAACAACAAGATCTTGTTATTTCTTCAATAGAAGCATTATATCAAGCAACAATTAATGCAAGTCAAGAAGCCCTATGGCTTTGATAGATCCTTTTAGAGTTTGGAATTCTAGTAGTAGAATCTAACCACACTATAATGTGACAATCAAAGTACCATGAAGCTCGCTAAATATCCATTTCAAAATCAGTATAACAAACACATTGAGATACATGTTCACTTCATTAGAAATCTTATCGTGATCACATTCTTGAAGTGCTATTTTTCCGTATAGATGAACAAGTTGCAAACATTTTCACAAAGTCTCTTACAAAAGCAAAGTTTTCCAAACTTCAATCTATGTTAGGAGTTTAGGAAGTTGTCATTAAGGGGGGTTAGTATTTAATTCCTTCTTCCTTCTCCTCTTGTGTCACGTTTGTAAACCCTTCAATCCTATCTCAAGTTATTTTCAAGGGGGGATGTTAGGATATTTAGACCCGTAGGAGTTACTAGTTAAGATCAACTTGGTCTAATGTGTCTTTAAGAAAAGTGTGTTTAGTGTGTTTCCTTAGTATGCATTAGTGTGCATTTGTAGTTATGTAATTTGACAGTCGCAATATGTTATAGACTTAAAGTGATTCAACGATTCATATTCTTCTCGATACTAATGACTACATTGATTTATGGCTTAGCACTCGATTGGTCCTTGATCTCTATTTAAAGAGCATGGAGGATCATTTGTTGATGATCAATTGTGAGAAAATCATATTTAAAAAAATTTCCTTTCGCATTAATATATTGCCTCAACTAGCTACATTGGATGGTGCCATGGATTGTTTCCCTCTTTGAGGTTCTTAACCTCATAATACACTAGTGTATTGATCTTTGATCTGTTTGTGTGAGAAGTTGCATAAGGTGTATGACATTTATACCTTATTTATGTTTGATTGAATGCTTTGGTTTAAATCTTATTTAGGCTATGTAAACCACAAGAACTCTCAATCCACTAGATGGCATAAATATGAAATAAATTATCATTCTCTTTTCAATTAGTTGTGACTCTCAACATTAAAGAGATAAAGTGTTGATTTTCTCTATATATCTCAATTTCACTTTCAATATGTTGTTGGTATGAGAATTATGGTTTAGTTGTTGTCTATGATATTCAAGTCTCCGACAATCATCATAGTTGGACTACTCAAGCCACAATTAAAGACAATGCTACATAAAATCACGTACAACCATAACTCCTCACTCCATTCATGTGTACACAATGATACACATTCCCATAAAGGTAGATATTGTCTTTTGTGAATTCTCTCAATTAGGAGTGCATCCTATATCCTATAGCTCTGCATTAGTTATTTAATGAATTGTTGGTCTCATATTCTACAACAATTACCCTTTAATTGATTTACTAGTGGGTTCTTCTAATTCATTAGTGGATAAATTTGTTGGCAAAACCACATGTAAAACCTATCGATTCTTCAATCAATTGCTGGCTATAGCACGATGAGTTAATTCACATTTTAACAATCATGTCACATACATATTCACTCTACTTTGTCATCTTAACTATTCTGGGGTATTTGTTCCAAGTATCCACCCCAAACTTAGTTTTGGATCATTCTTGTTGTGCCCTTCATAGTTTTCAAACAATTGAAAAATTTATCATTTTCTTAAGCCAAAATTCTTTGTAAGCTAGCAAGTGAAACAAATCTCTCACACTATTGTGAACATCATGTGTATATATATATATATATATATATATGCTTATGTTGTGGTGTCATAATAGAGTTTGATTCATCTTCATATTGTTGACTTCGTGAATAAATAAAGATTTCATTTCGAATAATCAATAGTGAATCAAGAAGCTTGATCTTGGAGCTAGTTGGTGATTACAAGTGGGAAAAGATGACCATTAAATGTGTACATTGTTCAATTTCTTTACACAACAAGAATTGATTCAGTGTTGAATTGATTCGGTGTTGTTCAATTGTTTGGCATTTAGCTAACAATAGTTTTATAAAATGTAAATCTAAAATTAATGTATTGTTCCATTGATTGACATTTAGCTAGCAATAGTTTTATAAAATGTAGATCTAAAATTAGTGTAGTGAATGCACGATGCACTTATATTTGTGATAGAAACTCAGTCTTATAAAATGTAGATCTAAAATTAGTGTAGTGAATGCACAATGCATATATATTTGTGATAGAACCTCGGTCTTGTAAAAAACAAATAGTGAACTAAACAACCAACCAAAATAAAACATAACAAATAGTGAACTAAGCAACCAACCAAAATAGAACATAAGCTTTCTTTTGAGAGTGATGCATTTATTAATTTTGAGAGTGATGCATTTATTAATTTTGAGAGTGATGCATTTATTAATTGACCATTGATTTCGGCATTGAAAATGCAAAGACAATTACATTGTTTATTTTGGCAGAAGACCTCTTTTGATGAGGCCATAGACCTATTATTTACCAATCAATTTTTTCTACCATATTTATAATATTCTATTTTTAAAGATGAAAATAAACAATTTGATACATTAAACTCATATTTAAGTAAATACTTCAAACAATTTCATACTTCAAACTAATATTTAAGTAAATACTTTTTTGAACAATTTAGATATATTGCTAGCATACACCTAAACAAAAGAATGAGAGGACCTCTCTTGATGGGGCCATAGAACTATTATTASAGAGGACCTCTCTTGATGGGGCCATAGAACTATTATTTACCAATCAATTTGTTCTACCATATTTATAATATTCTATTTTTAGAGATGAAAATAAACAATTTGATACTTTAAACTCATATTTAAGTAAATACTTCAAACAATTTGATACTTGAAACTAATATTTAAGTAAATACCTTTTTGAACAATTTAGATATATTGCTAGCATACACCTAAACAAAAGAATGATAGATAATAAGGTAGAAAATCTTTTGTACTAAGTCACTCTCAATCCAGTGACATGCATTAAAGTGTCAAGGCTCATCAAAATTCTTCATCTACTATTTGTCGATGATATACTTATTATGACCAAAGCCTCAATTCCAGAATGGATGGAGATTAAAAGGCTCTTGAATAATTTATGTTGTTCTTTCGGATTGTTGACAAATGCTCAGAAAACATCCTTTCTTCATTTTGCGTACAACAACATGTTCTGGACTCATTAAAGGCTTCATTTCTGTTTAATTTTCAAGATCTTATTAATGGATTTAGATATCTTGGCTATGTTTTAAAATTGGACAGGTACAAATTTGAGGACTGGCAATGGCTCATTGATAAGTATGAAAAGCATATTAGCCATTGGTGCAACAAGTGGTTGTCCATTGGAGTTTGCCTTGTACTAATTAAAGTTGTTTTGGAAAGTAAGCCGGTTTAATGGTTAGCATTGGCAAATTTACCATCCACGGTCTACCTTAGAATTCGTCAACTGATGTTTAATTTTCTCTGGTCTATTTCTAGGAAAAAAAAGAGCCTTCACCTTTGTAATTGGCATCTCTTAGCCCGTCCTAAATTATATGGAGGATGGGGGTTAAGGAACCTAATCAGTTTCAACAATGCTATTGCAGAAAATACTCTCTGGAGGGTTTTGATGATGGACGGTCTGTGGCATTGTATATTAAAAGACAAATATCTCCCATTTGTCTCGGTGGCACTTTGGCTCAAAATAGTTTCAGAGACAAGGGTAAGAGGATCACATGCATGGAAGTATCTTCTTAAATCACTACACATCCTTCTGCATTGGATTGCGTGGTATCCTGGGTTGGGAGAATCCATTCTGTTAGGTAAGGATCATATTTTGGGCATGGAGAGGAGGCTATCCTATCAGAATAAATGATACATGCTATACATTTGAAAGGTGTGTTTTATCTTTTCCAGGCTAGTAGTGCACCTTGTTCAGGTCTGTTATGCCCCAACTGGCTCACAAGTGTCGATTTGGAATTAGAGGGACACTCAACATTGGAATGGACAAGTTTTCGTTGTGCTCTCATTTACAATGGTGTCCAATTGGTTAGGAGGCGAGACGAGCTTAGATGGATGGGTGGTGATGCCTCTGGTTACATTACAGTTAAAAATATTTATGAGGATACTGAAAAAAGGAAAAGTCGCTATGTGATTGGAGGATGGAGGAAGTCACTATGGGCCTGGGATTGCCCCTTAAAACTTAAACTATTCATCTCTGGTTGGTGGTTGAGAATAAAATTCTCACTTGGGAGAATTTATAGCGTCGTGGTTTCATCGGCCTGAGCTATTGTATTTTATGCAAACAAAGCAAGGAGACTATGTTTCATTTGTTTGTGGAGTGCCCCTTTGCGCGTACTGTTTGGGAAAAAGTCTATACATCCATAAATTGCTCAAGGGCGTGGAATGTAAATACTATTTCTGAGTGTTTTAAAAACTGGATTACGATGAATACATCTCCCCCAACACTGCCAGATTTCATTTATTGGTTCATTTGGATTGATCGGAACCACACAATCTTTGAAGACAGGCTTCCCTCTGCACATAAGGTGGCATTCCAGTCTTTATTAGTTGTGGGAGACTACTCTCAACCTGTGAAAGATTCGGCTTTGAGGAGGAGGATTGCTCTGAGGGTGGCGAATGGTACAATAGGTTGGTTTGATGGGACAACTATTTCTTCAGGATTAAATAGTGGGGCTGGAAGTGTTATCAGGACCAATGATAATCACACTTTCAAATGGACCATAAACCGTGGACCTGGTATTAATATAAGAGTGAAATTGTTGGGTGCGTGGACACTTCTTTCACTTGCTTCTCGGCTTTGTATCTCGGAGCTTACTATGCAGGGGGATTCGAAGATTGTCATTGAATGGCTCGGGGAAAAGGATGCTTGCAAGTGATTTCTTTGGAGTGTTGGAAGGACAGATTGAAAGAACTTATAAATCTTTTCTATCATATTACCTTCTTGCATGTGTAAAAAGAAGATAATTTAGAAGCAGACAATCTCTCAAAACAAGCGCTTCAAAAGGCTCGTGGGAAAATTGTCTATTATCAATGTGAAGAGAAACATGAGGATCCTCTTATGTCTTTAGACCTTTTCTAGCAGTTTTGATCATATATTTTGGGCGCTTGGTATGCGGATCACCTATGGTCTTCTTAGTTTTGTGCTTGCTGTTTGGTTCCATTTTGTGTTTTTTGTGGAGGCTTTCTCTAGCTATGTTCTGAATTTCCAATTATGGTTGGGTCTTATGACTTGTTGTAATGGGAGTAGTACTCTGGACTTTAGAGGCCCCTCTTAAAAGCTATCTGAACTTTTTGTTGATGATAAAATAAAAAATAACAGTTTATATTATGATATAATATAAAGTGAAATTTTATGTGAAAAAAAAAAAATCACTCTGGATACCCATTCCTCATCAACTAAGCGCTTTGAATTTGAATCTAAAAGCCACCACACTTAAAATAAATTTAAAGATGGAGACACTGTAATATCAAAAAGATGGTTCTGATGATATCGACACAAAGGTTAATAGTTCATTCGAACAGATAACTACTGCACGGTTCCCAAATAGCATGCATAGTCTCGACAACACCCTGTATCTCCCCGAATCATTTCCAGCCTATCGCCCGAGGGCAGTTTAACATCCTTTCTTGTCTCAACTTTCGAAGACGATAAACTCGACCTGTCAAATATATCAGAACATCATCTTGTATTATCTACACTATCGCAAATATTTCACTCACGCACTGGGCCCTGCCTTGCATCATACTTATCTTTACCAACAGTCACTCATATGGGGTGGACTCCATCATTATTTTTATTTTTCTCGCCGCTTCTTATAACCGACAAAATATGCTTTAATGAAGCTTCCAACCATAACACTCTGTCAATTGTCTCCGTGTTTTGGTTCTCTTCACTGCATTTGCCTTTTCAGATTCCCAGGGTTTAATTTGGATGATTTTTTTTTTATAAAGGTTGGACGATAAATAGAATGTTGAAAGCAATGGAAGTGTAATTACACTATGTTATTAATTTATTAATATTATTATAATATTTATTTCAACTTTGTTTTTATTTTAATAGGCATTCTCAAAAATCTAAAAAAATGGTTTTATATTGCATTTCGATAATAATTTTTTTATTTTTAGTTGAANTGTAATTACACTATGTTATTAATTTATTAATATTATTATAATATTTATTTCAACTTTGTTTTTATTTTAATAGGCATTCTCAAAAATCTAAAAAAATGGTTTTATATTGCATTTCGATAATAATTTTTTTATTTTTAGTTGAAAAGATTTTTTTAATTTAATCTAATAATTTTTTTTTTACTATTTTCTAAATAACAAATTAATGAGAACTTATAAAAACTTTTTACATAGGATAATAGTTTTGTTAAATTTTATCATTGAAATCAATCTTAACAAATTTTACTGAAATCATTATTTTTTATTATTTAAATTTACATTTTTGAATATATGAATGATCTGAAAGAAATAAAAACAAATCATAAAAAAGTTCAGAAACATGTAAGATCAGATATGTTAAACTCGTAAAAGCGCAACGACGTCTTGGGCCAAACCTTATAGAGGAAGTACTGATCACGATAAACACTTCTGTCATCAGCATCTTTGTCATTTACCTTTGAAGTTTCTCTTGGCTGGTATACTCAACTGATATGCGATTATTTGAGGGCTGTACTAATGAGAANCGTCTTGGGCCAAACCTTATAGAGGAAGTACTGATCACGATAAACACTTCTGTCATCAGCATCTTTGTCATTTACCTTTGAAGTTTCTCTTGGCTGGTATACTCAACTGATATGCGATTATTTGAGGGCTGTACTAATGAGAAGCACAAGGAGTCCAATCCATACCCATAACAACCACATGGAGCAAGATCCGAGTCAATGGAAAAAATAATTGCACGGTACATTTTGAGTTTTATGGAATGATTAGTTTTTAGTTTGGAATCCTCTAAATGTATTTGGTGAATTTACCAATAAATGTGTTATATATATATATTTTCAAATCTGTGAAATATATACTGTTTTGGTAATATTTATTATAATTTTTCCCAAATAGGTATCATACTTGTCATTGTAATATTTAAGTATATTTTATATTTTATATATTAAACATTGATATTTTGTTAAAAAGTATTTACAAATATTTTTATTAAGTATGCAAAGCCTATTTTTATAATCCATAATATTGTATGTATAGAGTTAAAAAAATTATAACAAAAATTTATTTTATATATATATATATATTTTGGTTGGGGGATAATGAAGGGTTAATGTGAAAAGCACTTTTAGGTGTTTCTTCTGAGTGTTTTTAGGGTTTTCTGCAACTTCATTAATCGCAGTCATAGGAGGAGGGGGAACTGCCTTGTCCATCCGCAATATTGTAGTTGAGAGTAACTCCGTTCTAAGCACTTATCCATCGTTAACAAGCCAAAACCACTATGAATCTCCTTGCCATGAGGAAGAAAGAAATAATTGTCGTGACCCTCTTCTAGAAGGATTAAAGGAAGACAAACAACCAACAACCAACATCTCAAAAATACGTC
>SNQJ01S0114111.1:0-12172 GCA_010110895.2 Picea sitchensis | reverse complement strand
TGATGAAAAAGATGATGACCCAAAGTTGTCAAACTTGTACAACCTGGTAATATCATCAACAATTCCAGTTGCAAGAACATGCTTAGAATATTTTAGATCCTTGATTACAACTTGGTGAGGTGAAAATTCTTCGGTTTTACCTTCACTTGAATGAGTGAATTGATATACTGATAGAAGGTTACAAGAAATATTTGGAACACATAATACATCATTGAAATGACCATTATCTACTTGAACTATTCCAGATCTTACAACATTAAGAGATCTATCATCACCAACAAATATTTTCTTGGTGTTACATTAATTTAGAGAAGAAAATATGTCGTTTTCCTTAGCCATATGATAAGATGCTCCCGAATCAATAATCCACTCATCAGAAGAAGAAGTAGAAGTTGTATTGAAGGAGAAACCAGAAGTGGAAAGCGCATGTCCATGAGAAGAAGAAGAAGAAATAGAATCAATACTGATGTTGTGCTTCTTCATCACTTCTTCTAAGGATTCCATCTTCTTGAAACATTTGGACTCATGAGTCATCATGACCATCTTTATCACAAAAATTGGAATGTATGTCAGTCTTCTTATTTTTATATTTTGCTCCTTTGTCACCATTAGGAGCTAAAACAGTCTGAGTGGGTTTGGGACCCTTATGTTTCTTGATGTTGTAGCGAGGATGTTGCTTCTTGTGATACTTGGGTTTATCTTTCTACTGGGAAACTAAGGCTTTGTTGGAGGTACCTGCAGTGCTGATCACTCCAAGTTGTACAATATTATTTTCCTTTCTAATCAAAGTAGCACAAAAGGACTCAAGAGTGGGTTTTTGATAAACTTTCCCTAGAGCCTCTCTCATGGCATAAAAGGTAGATAGAAACACAAAATATTCACTACCTAGCTTAGAAAGAATAATACATATGCAACGATATTCCTCCATTTCTATCTCACATTCTTCACATAACATTCTGAGTGTTTTAAACTTAGATAGATAGTCTCCAAGGCAAGAAAAATCACTTGGACTTAAGGCCAGTACCAATATTTTCTAACTGTTGTGCTCGAATAATATTGAGTTTACCAAACACAGATTCAATCTTTTCCCAAGATTCATGGGGGTCACCAATTTCTTTAAGGTGGAACCTTAAATCGGGAGAGATTGACATTCTGATTAGTCCACGGGCTTCGTCACTCCTATTAGCCCATTTGACTTTCTTATCATCAACAATGGGTGTTTTTTCCTTTCCCAATGTAATCCGATACAAGCCTTTACTTCTTAATAAATATTCCTTATGAGATTTACATGGGAAGTAGTTGGTGCTGGTAAGCAATAGATTACTTGTATAAGCCATATTAAATATGCAGATAATATGGATTTAAAAATTGAAACTGATGATCTGGATGGAAATATCTCAAAAAGTTATGCGGGTTTAAAAACAATGGCACTGAAAACAGACTTCAGATGTGAGAGTTACGCCCTTTTAAAAAAAGGCATAAACGATAACCAAAAGACCACGAGATAGTGTAAGTTTCTTTATGAAGTGACCCACTTTTATAAAGAGAAGTGAAAATCACTTTTACAATGAAGTTAATTTATGAAAGAAAAGCTGGATGAAAAATAAATAACTCTAAAATAAAATATTAAAGCTACTTATAGTGATTCACTTTTATACTTGAAGTGAAATACACTTTACATTTGAGCATGAACTTTTTCAAAAAAAGTAACAAAAGAGAGACTTGAACTCAAGACCTCTTACTTAATAAGACAACTTTTAACCAAGTGGTTTGGAAAAACATATTTTATTTTTTAGGAAGAGGATTGGGGTTGTCATTGTTGTTGTTGAGACAACCTTGGAGAGCTTGCTAAAAAACAACTCTTTTCACACAAGAAAAACAAATCTGCTTCTCGATGACAATAAGGGTTAGATCTTGGTTAGCTTACCCAGAAGATGCACATTTTCCTATATGTTTCTGATTTTCCGAGATCACGCAGAGCCCGGGGCAAAGAGAATATGCAAATCTAAAAGAGTAGCAACCCGGAAATAAATAATACAAAACCAAAATAAAACCAAAATGATACTCTACAAAAGTTTAAAAAATGTGTATTCAGGCTTTATACCTCCAGATTTGACTGAAATGGCTGTATCTTGGGAAAATGGAAACCTTTTCGAGTGAAACGAATTTTTTTATTGACTGAAATGAGTGCTCCAGAGGAAATGGAACAATCCTCTCATCCCAGAAATGTACGAAAAATATAGAAAATGGATATGGGGAAACTGGTTTCACGATCTCGATCTACAATAGGAGCGGGTCTTGAAACAGGCTCTGATACCATGTTCGACAACACAGGTATTCCAACAGAGGAAGAACACCTTTAGTAACCACTCACACAACCATATAAAATATCAACACATCGATGTTTTGATGTGGTAAAACCCCTACGAGGAAACATCCACATCCCCAACCAACGCAGTCACTTAGAGCAGTTTATTAAAGCAAAAGTAAAAGATTACATATAGATTTTACAAGAGAGTTTATCACAATCGATCATCGGAAAATGACCCTCCATGCTTTTTAAATAGAGATCATGGACAAATTGGGTGTTAAGCCATAGATCAGTGGCCATTAAGATCAGGGAGAGTATGAACCGCTGGATCACTCTATGTCGAGAACATATCGTGACTGTTAGATTTCCTAACTACAAATGCATACTAATGCATACTAAGGAAACACACTAAGAAACACACTAAGAAACACACTAGTGCCTAGTCAAAGTCTACCCAACATGGGACAACAATGTTACTATACAATGTGAAAGAAAAATTTGGCATGTCAAACGCATATGTCTCGACAATATTGAGGTAATTGACCAGCAAGTGCCTTATATTAATTTTTAGAAATCTTGTCACACAATCAACATTAGAAATGGTTTCTTTTATAAATGTTAAATGACCTTGTACATTTCTATTGCCCACTAACTTCAGGATTTTCCAAGATAAGGTTCTTCCTAGTGATAATGTTTTTCCCGGTAGCTGTGAAGAGTGTTGGCCCTCGACCAAGTTTTGAGGAAACATTGGTCGGGTTTGACCACTTTTGGACTTCGACAGGCTGGTCGAAGATGGAGCACCCAGGTGGAGCTAAGATCATGGGATCTCACTACTTTGTGGACCCAACAAGGGGTTCATTAGGGTTTTTGTATTAGGGTTTTGGGATGTCGGCCCATGGGTTTACCCATGATTAGGCCTTTTTGTAAGGGAGTAAAAATATATATAGGAAGGAATGAAATGTAGAGGTAGCGAAGTGTTCTTAGTGCAAGCAATGTAGTGAGGGGATAAGTGCAAGAGACAAGTGATGTGCAAGCGACTCTGATTTGCTTCATGAAACAAACTATATATGTAATGCTCTATGCGAGTTGGCTCTGTGCCTTGATCTGATTTTGGGAAGGTGGATCTCGTGCTTAGTGCGCAGATCACTTGTCCAGTGCAAGATTGGCTCTGTGGATTAATGCACAGGAGTAGATGAATGTAAGAGATTGAAGAATAATAATAGAAGAAGAAGCAATTGGTGGAAGTAGCCCCACACTGGGGTGAACCACATAAATCTTGTGTTGATGAGTTTCTTTGTGCTGTGATGTTTATGCTTTGAATCTGTTTAGTGCATTGAATTTTATGAATGTTATATAGATCTATGGATGATTAGTGATTTATTGGTGAATGCTAGATCTAATTCAATGCTATGTGCTAGATGGTTAGAGTGCTTAATATTTGGTATTACTGTGCTGAATTGTACTTAGGGTTGATCTGCGATGTGAATAAGGATAATATATTACTGAATGTTTTTCCTAAGTACTCTATGAAGTGTTGTAATCACAGATTTGTGTCCTATCTTGGTTACAAAGACCTGAGTCCTGTAACCCCCCCTGCCTCTACCTCGGGTGATACTTTTCCTGCTTCACAGGTGTTATAGAAAGGGATGGTATTTAGGGTTTTGTTGGGGCACTATCAAAATGTTGAACCTTGGGTCTACCCCTGTGCCAACAAATGGTTCCATTAACGGGACTTGAAACTATGATTGCTGCGAACTGAAGTAAAATAAAAGAGAAGCTTTGTGTATAGATCTATTGTTGTAGTGCACAATACTCTACTTGACTTGTGAAACCTTGTGCTAAGAAAGAGATCTGATCTGAAGAAAGGAGGTAAGATCTCAAAGCTTTGTGTTTGATAGAATAAGATAAGTGAAATTTTTTGTTTCAAAAGCATGGATCTAGGTATGTTTGATAGATTCTGTTCTAGTCTAAAAGCTAGGGTACAGTTAGAAGAAAGAGTTGATCTGAATAAAATTGATATAATTAGAGAAAGATATGTTATTCCTATGCACAAAAAGAATTTTTGGACAAATAAGTGGATGTAGAAACCTAGGAAGAATTTTTGTAGATTGCAGGTCCAACACTATGATCCTAGTTGCGTAGTACAATAAAAGTTTGGGAACTTATAAGAGAAAGAGAGGATTTACACTATGTTATAAATGCAGAAGACCGAGACATGTTGCTAAGGAATGCCCTGGTGTAGGTCCTGTTTGCCTTTATTGTAAAATTGTTGGTCATAAGGTTGAGGATTGTCCAAGGATTATTGCTAAAGTTTAACAAATGAACATGAGTCAAGAGAAAAAGAGCATGTTAGAAGTTTGGAAAGAAAAAGTCCAGACTACATTAGTACAATTGAAAAAAACAATGAATGATCACAAAGATGTCAGTTTACCAGAAATCATGAAAGTAAAACAATGCATAGATACAAGAATAGGAGACCTCGACATAGACTGTACCTTGGATGAGGAAACACAAGTGAATATTATGCCAGAAAGCACTTGGGAAATTTTGGGAAAGCCTATTGTGGTACCTTCATTGGGAATAATAGGTTTATTTAAAGGAAAGATGATAACCCTATGTGGAAGAGTTACTAGTGTACCTGTTATCATCCATGGAACACCGACAAAAGAAGAATTCAAAGCTATTAGGTTTGTTGAGAACAACACCCCTTTCCCACTTTTGTTAGGAAAGACTTGGATCAAGAAGGATCAGATCAGAAGGAAAGCAGAGGAAGAAGCTACAGAAAAGAAAAATAAAGAACTAAGGGACTTCATAGATAGAAAAGTAGATCGACTGATAGAAGAACGAGAGGATAAGTCGAAGCAGCAGAAGGCAACATAATTAGTTGTCGGAGAGAAATAAGGATTGAGGGACCTATCCATGCAAAAGGAAAGTATATCCACCCAAGAATCAGTAAGGGAATGGATATTAACTTTGAACCCTTTGAGAGTACATCAATAGCAAAAAGTCACTATGATAGGAGAAAATAAGAATAAAAATGAGAAGAGAAATCCAGAAATAGTTTGAGGGACTCAGATCATAGGAAAGAAGTCAAGGAAGCTCAGTAAGAATAAATCCAAGTTAGAAAATCTACAAGAAGTTACAGAAAAGACTTCATAGGAGGCAAGTTTGCAGAAATTGAACCTCGCTGGAACAACATAACCACGCATAATGGGACTTCGCCTCGACGACGTTATATGACCGTTGGAGGCTCCCCGACCATTAGAATGACGCTTTGAACGACTAGGAAACACATTTATGGGTGAATGGACGGTGTTTGGGACATTGAGACTACGCCATAGTAGATGGATTCACATTGATGGAAGCAATCCTGCCTGTTAGAAGAATCTGTTACGAAACTCGCTTATTTAACCCATCCAACATTGCGTTGGGACCAATTTTTGCCATCCATGATTAACGTTGCTAACATAGATCTGATTGTGAGAGTTGAGTTGAGATATCAGAACTTAGACATTGCCATCCATTTTCTACCCGTTCTATCTGTTCACCTACCTAGACCTATCCATTTAAAAGAAAGAATGTGGGACACGCAGGCTGAGTTAGAGAAGTCCATCGAGGAGGTTGTTAGGAAGTATATGGTTGATAGAGGTATGTTTGAAGGTGTTCAGTAATATCCTAAAAAGGGATTGCATGCATCCCCTTCAATTGCACAATGCTCTATCCATGCTAACCCAACGACTAGGAAGTGAAGTAAGAATCGCGACGATCTGGCTAACGCGAAGCAGATCTCATCGATATTACCTGATTATATCCCACCTTTGGATGGTGTGGTCAAACGTGATAGCATTCCACAGGAATTTGAGTACACATTGATCACTGTGTACATCTTGAAGGAGATACGCATAGTTGGAAGCCAGTTAGGCCAGATCCCATCCTTAAAGAACAATGATTTCAACCTAGAAGACAGAAAGAACTATGTGATTATCACACCACATAGATACTTGATGAAGACGACTAGGAAGAAGGCTTGCATAGTCTCCCAGCCTTGGATAAAGGAGCTCGCGCAGTCTACGATATTGAACGTCATGAATATCCCTCATTTTGGACGACATTAGGAGTTTAACGCTTGTGTTAAACTCCTCTTGTCATTCTATCATGGAGGATACCTATGGCTCAACATGTGCATTACTAGGGATCCAACACTGATCCACCTGATCACATTACTGAGCATACAGGGACCTGACCCTCAATAGTTCTACCCAGGTAAGGCTTCAGAACTCTCCCTGGAACAACGCATTAAGGAGGCCTATGACAAAGTTGAGAGGGGGAAGTGAGGCTATAAGGTAGCTTCTATCTAGGATGGTGTAGTGCGCCTATATTTCCAACTTATAGCTGACAAGCTCATCAGAAAGAAGCACCCAACGCAGTTCACCGGGTTTGTGGTAGACCTCGGAGGGAAATGAGTGGAGGGGATGCAAATGAATTGGTTGAGCTACCTCGTCAACGAACATGAGAAAGACTGTCACAAAGCACATGATCAAGGGTACGAGTTCCATTTCAACTATTTGCTGGTGTTGATCCCATTTGTCTCTTGGAAAATGCCAAAAGGAGCTACCTTCCTGGAGATTGAACCGTCGGAGCCATTGGATGCGAGGTTCTCCACCTTATGCTACATGAATGACATGTCCAAGCAGTGGCAGTCGAACGCACTTTTCCAAGCCTACGATCAACAATTGAAAGTTTCCATTGAATCGTTCCCTCACATGGTACCACGAACCTTGCACCAGTACATACCATTAGCTAAGTTCTGCGCAGATCGAAATTTATATATATCACTGTGCACAAGGATGAGAGTGAGGAGGAATTGCAGTCCTATTATAAATTGACCAATGGAGACATGGAGGATATCATGAAGCAGTGGCCGACATAGTGCCTCATAGATGATGGAGAACTCTCCAACCCTGATATCATAGGAATCCCCTTGGTCACTCGGGTCGAGCACATTGGATAGACAAGTGTGAAGAAGAAGAAGAAAAAGGAGGAAGTATAGGATGTACAGACTGATGAGGAAGACAATGCCTCAGAAGAAAGTGGACCTAGTTTGCCTGTAGGAGGAGGAGGAGATGAAGTAAATCAAGAAGAAGGAGAAAAACAAGGAAAAGGCGAGGCTGCACCGCTAAAGGATCCCCCTACTGAGACATAAGCATTGGAGAAGAGGAAGGTTTCTCCAAAGAAACCCTTGGCCAGAAAGAAAACCCGTGCCAGTAAGCGCCAGATGGAGGCCACACTCATGGACGATGACATCAACCTAGTCCACGAAGCAATGGAGGATGCATTCGAGGACCTCTTTCAGAGATATGGCGCAAAGTAAGAAGAGTTGTACGCAAGAGTTGAGAAGGACCTGAAGTAAACACATCAAGCCATTAAATTGAGCCACGCAGTGCCTACTGCACCTTCATAATCAGAAATCATAGAGTTTGGGTATGAGCCAACCCAACTTCAAAGACTAGCAGATGAAACAGAGGCTCAACTCCAGAAAGTTCAATAAGAAAAGGAACAGGCTACATAAGCCCTCAATAAAGACAAAGAAGAGATCTTGGAGTAACTAAGAGTTGTGCGGTACTGTGTGACTACTTATGAAAATGAGAAGGATGAGTTCCGGGCGATGCTCGAGGAAGACAAGGCAATATACAGAGGGAAAAGGACCAGCTGCTTGCAGAGTAGACTGCAGTCAAAGAAGTGGTGAGCAGATCACTTTTCTCTATTCTAGGCTCAACATAGGAGGAACATGAGGCAATTGAAGTTCAAGAGACGAATCTTGCTGAGGCCATCTGGTAGCTTCAAGCAAGGGTAACGGAGTTGGAGATCCAAGCAGTACCAAGCACTCCACAGAAAGTGTGCGACCAAAGGGAAGAAGCCGCTAAGAGCATAGTAGGAAGAATCAGGGCCCTCTCCTCAGAATGCAAGAAGTTAAGTAGCAGAAGTATGCATAGTTACGAACACCTCACAGAATATTCAGAGATTAGGAATTTGGAAGTGCAGCTACAGGGGGTGCAACAACAGGCACTAACAGTTCAAGTGCAAATGAAGTCACTCACTACGGTCGAGAGAATGACGATATCACAAGAACAACACACGGCCCAATAACATATTACTTCCATCTAGGGCAGAGTTAAGGAGGTCACACAGAGGCTACAACTGGTGCAGGATGAAGCCTGCACGGTGTTTGAAGAGATCGAAGGACAAGGCTTGCAACTAGACTAAGTGGTTGCGACAATGGAACATTGCCTAGAAGGGACTATTACCGAGCAAGTACTCCAGGAGCTTGTTGAGGAAGAGGCTCAAGCGAAGCAGAAGGTCGAGGTAGCTCAAGCTAAGTTCGAGGCCTTCGAGGCAGTGTTTCCTAGATCTGAGTGACTTGGGACGAGTCACAAGTGAGTGTTGGGGGGTTGTTGGATCTCGACAAAGTTTTGAGGAAACATTGGTCGGGTTTGACCACTTTTGGACTTCGAAAGGTTGGTCAAAAATGGAGCGCCCAAGTGGAGCTAGATCACGGGATCTCACTTACTTTGTGGACCCAAAAAGGGGTTCATTAGGGTTTTTGTACTAGTATTTTGGGATTTCGGCCCATGGGTTTACCCATGATTAGGCCTTTTTGTAAGGGATGTAAAAGTATATATAGGAAGGAATGAAATGTAGAGGCAATGAATTGTGCTTAGTGCAAGCAATGTAGTGATGGGATAAGTGAAAGAGATAAGTGATGTGTATGTAGCTAAGTGTAAGAGGCTCTGAGTTGCTTCGTGGAAAAAACTATATATGTAATGCTTTGTGTGAGTTGGCACTGTGCCTTGATCTGATTCTGGGAAGGTGGATCTGGTTCTTAGTGCGCAAATCACTTGTCCAGTGCGAGCTTGGATCTATGGCTTAGTGCACAGGAGTAGATGAATGTAAGAGATTGAAGCAGAATAATAGAAGAATAAGAAGTTGGTGGACGTAGCCCCGCACTGGGGTGAACCACATAAATATTGTGCTGATGAGTTGCTTTGTGCTATGCTGTTTATGCTTTGAATCTGCTTAGTGCATTGAATGTTATGAATGTTGGATAGATCTATGAATGCTTAGTGCTTTATTGGTGAATGCTAGATCTGATTCAATGCTATGTGATATATGGTTAGAGTGCTTAATCTTTGGTATTACTGCGCCAAATTGTACTTAGGGTTGATCTGCGATGTGAATAAGGCTAATATATTACTTAATGTTGTTCCTAAGTACTCTACGAAGTGTTGTAATCACAGATCTATGTCCCAGCTTGGTTACAAAAACTTGAGTCCTGTAACCCCCCCTCCCTCTACCTTGGGTGAGACTTCGCCTGCTTCGCAGGTGTTTCCGACAGGGTCAGTAGTTAGGGTTTTGTTGGTGTGCTGTCGAAGTGTTGAACCCTGGGTCTGCCCCTGTGCCAACAAAGAGACAAAGAAGTTGTTCAAACTATTGGGTGTTGAGTATATATCATATCATGCATGTATGAATGATTGTATTATATATAGAGGAGAATATGCAAATAAAGAGATATGTCCAAAATGTGGGCATGACAGATACCATAAATCAAATAAAAATGGTAAATTGCATGGTCCTCCTCATAATATATTGAGGCACATGCCTATAATCCGAAGGATTCAAAGGATCTTTCATTGCAAAGAATTAGCTATGTTTCAGGGATGACATGCCTCACACATAAGTGAGTCGGGAGTTATGTGAATCCCAATAGATTCAATAACCATGAAAAATATAGAGAATACATGGCCATAAAAATTCAAGGATGAAGTACGAAGTATACTACTCAACATAACAATGGATGGCGTGAACCCATATTCCCTCCAAAACACCAACCATTTTTTTGGCCTGTAGTAGTGATCAATAACAATACCCCCACATGGTTTTCCATGAAGAATGAACATCTTATGTTAGCTCTTATAGTCCCCTGTAGAACATAAGTGAAGAATATGGATTTCTACCTTCAACCATTGGTAGATGAATTGAATGAATTATGAGAATGGATACATGTATATGATGTATCAAGACCCATCACAATAGAGAAGAGTTTTACATTGTATGGCATATGTGCTTATACCACACATGATTATCTAGGCTTAGAAGTTTTCTATGGTAATTAACATGTTTATTGATTTGTTTATATATGTAACAATATTTGTTTTCATATTTAATTTGTTGTGATTGACGTTTTATTCTTAAACACTAACATGCTATGTATACAATAATTTTACAGGTCTTGTAACTAAAGGCTCTCATGGATGTAAATGTTGTGGACCTTATTTGAAGGCTAGGTGGTCCAACCACCTATGAAATCCAGTGTACGACTGCTCGAGTGTATTCCTCACAGAAGAACACCCTTATAGAAGAGAAACATCTTCTTTCAATGGTAAACCAAAGAGAAGCCAAAGGCCTGGATTAATGACACCAACAAAATGGCTTAGAGCATATGAGAGAGAGAAAGAGAAGGAGATTACATAAATGTTAGATTCAAATGGGGATCCTATGTTTGATGATCCAGAATTCTTCGACACTATGTTGAGAAATTTCCCAATGGGATAAAAAGGAAATCTATCTTTTATGACCTCCCATATTGGAGCATATTAATATTTCCCACTTACTAGATCCCATGCATATATTTTAAGACGATTCATATTCTTTATGGAGGAACATATCATCAAATTAAAGTGACACATTGGCTATGAGGAGAGATATTATTTCTTCAAAAACTAAAAAGAAACATTGGCCAAGACAAGAAAGTAGAGGAGAGGTTGGTCCCTCTTGGTCTTTCAAAGATGGTGATGTCCCATGGATTTTGAAGAAAGAAGATCTTTCTTTGGCAAAGGAAGTTATATTGGGTGTGAAGGTGCCTTGTTTATATGGGTCTTCCCTATGACGTTGCTTCATTGTGCATTAAGACCATTTTTCGGGGTTGAAATCACATGACCATTTGAACCTTATAAAGGTATGATGTATGTCAAAAATATGATTTTATTATTTGTAATTTTTATTTTTATTCCATGGGATAAAACATAAATGATTTGTATGTTTTTACTTTGTAGTTTCATTATCCTATGCTCGTGCATGGGTGTGTGAACCATGACTTCCCCCATGACCTAAGGCATGCCATACGTAAATTATCTACATTTGTACGCTGGATCACATCAAAGGAGATTCATATGGATAGCATTCCATGGTGGTGTCTGTTGATATTATGGTAGCTATGGGAGGTATTTACCTCCACGTGTAAACCTGACTAGAATAGAATATTATGGGAAGCAAGAAGAAACCCTAATTAGTTGGATAATAACCCTAGAAGAAAAGTCATATAAAGATGATAATTTGTATTAGGGTATTAGCCTCCAAGCGAAGAAGTTGGCTAAAGGAAATATCATATACTAAGTAAATAGGCACCTAGAATGAGAAGTCGGGCCGTGCAGTTTTCCAGTTTTAATATAAATGCAAGAGGCCAGTCTTCATTCTGGCACACATTCTTAGAACTAAAGAAGCAACACTTGTGTGCACTATAGTTGGCCAGTTTGTGCGCAAGTTTGAAGGAGAGTTGTCGTTGCAGCTGCTGCAACTAGGATATTTTAGTTTTGGCTTGGACTATCTCTTGGTGATGGTTTGGACTCTCTGATCAACTCTTATTACTCTTTCTTGGTGCGCTATTCTTGGATAAATATGCAACACCATTTTTTTGGCTATCTAGCCTAGGGTTTTCTTCCGGAATGATTCTCTGTCAAGGTTAAGGTGCTCGGGGGTGGCTTCGGCCTATGGTTGGGTGACAATAGTGATATTGTCTATGGTTAA
>SNQJ01S0114109.1:23503-34798 GCA_010110895.2 Picea sitchensis | reverse complement strand
CACTAACTAAGGAGGATAGACCATACCCTTAGCTGTACTACCCGACTACCCAGGTACTAGAGAGTATCTTCCTGAGTGTTGTTCTCGGTGGCACTATAGCAGTCAGGCGACCGATCGGTTTATCTAAAGAGGGCTTCAGGTAATCTAGGTCGATCCGTACATAGGTGTTGTCTGATGCACTACCACTCGAAGGTGTACCGACAAGGATTACAAGGGTGGCCAACAGATGTGCGATTAAGTACCACTTGTATTTCCTGCGTGTATGAATCCCTCAAACACGGGTTTATGTGCGTAACGACAGATATATGTGGCTTAAAGATGCCAGAATACGTCTCTACCCTGAAAAATATTTAACCCACACTTTCTACCGAGGAAAGTGCTCTGATACCACTTGTAATATACCATATATAAAAAGTATGCAGAACATAAATAAAATGCTAGAAATGGTAGAATAACAACAGTATAACCAAAACAATCACCACAATAGCACTGAAATGATATAAGAATAACAAGAGAAATAACACTTTAATTCTGAAAGCAATGTTCACGGGCCTCTTCAAGGGGGCAACCTCTAGTTGAGCAGAGCTCTATTACAATAATATCCAAGCTAGGTTTCTCATACCCTCGACTCCTATTTATACTAAATATATCTATCAAAAGAAGCATCTAGAGGAAGATCCTTCTAAAAGCAGAAGATTCTATTAGGTCTTCTTACATTCGACTTATTCTATTTTATTGCAAGACCTTATGAATATTGACCTTTATTACATCCGAATATATTGTTCTACCTATATGCGGGTTAGGACCCTAATAGTCGATGACTCACAGGCATTGATGGCCCAACAAATTTCAGAGGTCTTCGGCTAGTATAAAACAACTACAATAGTCACAAAGTAAGACCCACCGTAACATGAGATTGTGTTGAAGTCAAATGTCATGGGGGTCAACGACAATAGAGAGCAATGATGGTTCTCTCTGTGTCGTCCGAGACTCCTCATTGTAAAGGTAATGAGAGTCAAGATATTGTTTCCCTTCTGGAAACTGTGTTGATGTCAACAAGAAGGGAGACGCGACTCCAAGAAGCAAAGGGCTTCATGAAATCCATGAAATAAGATCAGGAACTGATAGGGAACATGAATGAAGTCAAGATGCGGTGAGACTCAAGAATTCCCTTGGTTGGGGATATATGTGAAGGATGAATGGCAACAACCATGAAACTGGATCTAGCATCAGGGGGACGACTAGACGTGGGTTAAACTGTGCCAGAGGTGTGACAAAGTGGAAAAACTCAAAGATCAGGGGTACATGGAGTGTGGGATACTCAATGTTTATGGATGATGTCAACAAGAGTAGAAGATAATGAATGCCCCAACCAAGGGCGACATGGGTTTCTTTTCTAGGAAATGAAGGTCGCCAAGGGCGACAACAAAAAGCTATGTAAGTGTTGGAAGCAAAGGCTTTTTATAATTACCAAATGAATAAAGAATAATTTGGGACGAGTGTACAAATACAAAAACGAGTGCCCCAGTGAAATATGGCTTGGCCTGTGAGGGCGCAAGTTGCGTGGAGAACAGGTGGAGGGTGGGGGCCCCATGGGTGGGTTTCTGTATGAGGTAAATGAATGGAGGACAATTTGCAGATGGGAAAACTGATTGTGGATGAAATGGAGGGTTAATGATACTATGGAGGTGTAGTCAAACTTGAACCATGATCAGATAACCTGGGAGTCCATTGGGGAAGCTAGGAAAATGAGGAGTATGTGGCTGATTCTTGGAAATGCGTAAAACTATCAGGACTCCCATCCCTAGGGGGTGAAAGCAACATGAGTGTCAAAGTGCCAAGGGGGACTATGAATGGGACAACTCATGTAGGGAAGAGTGCTTCCAGGTGCCAGTACCGAAAGACAACGGTGGTGATAGTACTACAGAGCCAGATGTGAGGATCCTATAGGCAAATGTCGGAGGTTGTGACTGGGAGATGCAATTGATATTTAGAGGGAATGATTACATGCCAGTTTCAATCATATACCTGAAGGGGATGCGCTGGTTTATGATGACCAAGTACCTGCACATATTAAAATTGAATACCTGATGTCAACAATATCTGAAAATAAAGAACATATAACATTTATTTGATAATTTTGAACATGAGTAGGCGTACCTGAGTGTGTCATGGAAAGATACTCCATTGGGGAAAAGTGAAAATGATCATCCGAGGAAAATGACTATGTAAGTGGCCGAAAAATGGTTCAAAAAATGGATCTTATGGGCTCCTGTACCAAAAAATGAAAGTGGGGAAAAAGGATTAGATATGGACGGTGGGCCCATAATGACATCCCAGTTGCACCGACACTATGGGAAATCGGGCAGTAGTTTGGTGGGAGGACATGGACCTCCCCTTTGCTCGAGGACTAATGAAGAAATATATGAATTACATTCACGAGAGCATTGGCATGGTGTGTCGGAGGAAGCTTAGGCATATATGTGTGGCGTTCTGCGGCTAATGTGTGGCAGATGTATGGGATAGATGGGCAATGATGAGTGTAATGCCCATATTCTGTGCATATGGCATAGACGAAATTGGTTCGTAGATTTTGTTTGTGTGTGGTTGATGACTCCGTAGTAGTAGGGGACATATTTGGTGGAGTGTCAAGCAAAAGGGGTGCGTGAGGAAGCTGGATAAAATTGTGTAGCTCGAGAAGAGAAGGACATTTATGAGTGGGGTGTCCTTTTATTTCACATAAGGCACCGGGGAGTGGAACTCGGGGAAGTAGTGGAGCTTTGGGCTCGTTCCTCCTTCGTCTACCTGTGATAGTGGTGGTATTGCTACCCGTTGGAGGAGGTAATGGTGCAACAAGATCCTGTAATGAGATCTGTATTGACAATCCCTTTGTCTGAGGAGGGAGAGATGGTGGATGGAGATACCATACAGGGATGGCAAGGACCATGTTGGGAAGGGTGAGGGAAGAAGCTACCTGGAATGCTTCGACTCCAGGTGGGGGGTAGAAAAAGGGAATTTGGGTAATGGCTTGGGGGACTGTCTCCCAAACCGAGATTTTCCCCTGGAGGGGGGGATATTCATGACAAGTGGTGCGGTGGCGCTCTCAGGGAACTCCTGAGGTAGTATTTCTTTAAATGGTGGAAATTTGATATGGGGAGGGGACTCAGTGATGGGAGTATTGCCTCCAATGTCTGTTCCTTTAGAGGGAACTACACACACTTGTGTTTAAAAAGATGGTTTTAGGAACGGTTTCACCCCATGATAAGTGCCCAACATGGATGGGTCTTGGAATAATCTAGGGCTAATGTTGACAACTGGAAAATCATCTGAGCTAGCACGGACAAGGGGGAGGATGTTATTGATGTTGGTGGAATGGTTAGGCTCATAATGTGTAAGCTGGTTGATGGTGACGATCTTCCCATTATGGGGGAACATAATTGTACGAAACACAGAAGAGGCGACCGCCTTCATACAATACACGTGGTTGCATCCGAAAAAGATATTGTAATCAAGCTGGGCATCGATAACTTCAATGTCGATGAGGATGGTTTTTCCCCCAAGTTCTATGGGGACATTTTGACAAAGCCCCGTGGAAGATGTTGGTCAACGATCGTAAGCTCGAAGGGTGATGGCAGAGGGTACTAGCTCAAGGGAGCCAATTTTATGCCATACGTGTTTAGACATGATGTGGATGCACCTTCATCGATGATACACCGATAAACCATGGTGTTCCAGATATTAACTGGTATCTGGAAGGCTACTTGGGTGGGAAGACGTGGTTCTCCGCTATCTGAATCAAATGTGATCAGCTGCATGTCAGCTGGGTCGACTGACCCCAAGGCAGAAAGAAATGATTTTCACTATGATGGACAGGTTTGGAGGACCTCCAACATAGACATGGCTACAGGAGACTGGGCTAAGTCATCAACCAGACTATAATTATGAGCAGCCCTAGCACGAGGGTTATGCACATTCCATCGTAAAGGAATACATGGTATGCAAGGAATGGGTTCTGCGTTAGGACGTGGAATCATCAATGATTGTCCTACAGTAGCTGGCAGTGTTTTTGAGGTGGTTGGGGTAGAGTCGTGAGGCATACCATATTGACGGTTGCAGGTTTGCAGAATAATTTTTTCGCTGGTGAGGAGGACACTGTGATCTGTAGGAGTGCCAGGGTTTTGATATTGTCCCGTCTGTGGTGGGGCATCATGCATTTCCTGATGGGTATTCATCACCCCTTGGTGTGGAATAGGGTTATGTAACACTGTCAGGGGTGGTTGTTGCACATACTGTTGTGGGGCCTGCTAGGGGGCAGGCAGTGCTGGGGGACGTGGTCCATTCACAGATTATTTCATCCATTTAAAGTCAACAATTTGGGGGCAATGGTGAGTATAATGGCCATACTCGCCGCAAAGGGCACAAGGAAAGTTTTTCTGGAGGTTTTTGTTATTCTTCCCTTGGCGTTTGTTGTTATTTTCCCCTTGGGGGTTCTGGTTCCCATAATGCTGGTTTCCCCCAATAGGTTGGTTCTGTTAGGAGTCGTTTCCCCCTGGTCCTAGATTATTATTGTTTTGATTTTTTCCTTTCTTTTTGGTATTATTCGACTGATGGGATGGATTTTCTGTATTCAGTTGTTCAAAATTTTGAAACTGTTGAATGGGAGAGGGATAAACAAAGTTAACCCCAACATGTGGTTGTCCTTGTGGTGGAGCCATGGGTGGGGGAGGACCAGGAAATGGAAAGTATGAATTATTTTGTGGCAATGATCCGTATGGTATATAGGAAGGCACAGTGCTGTCACTAGTGCTTAGTGTGTAAGCTGAGGTAGAGGGGGTATCAGAACTGGGTTGTACAGCCGGACGCATCATGGGTGTCGATGCGGGTCCACTCGTGGGTGGAGGGGGTACAACAGGGTATGGTTGCTGATAAGGGGGAGGGGGGTAATAAGAGGGTATGTCATATATCGGTGGATGTTGGGGTGTACCGTACATGGGTGGTGGTTGGATGTATGGGTTATGGTGTGTTGTTGTACCAATCAATCCATCTGCTGAGTGAGCCATCCCATGTTTGTCTTGGCCGAATGGTATGAGTCTTGGGACGTCATGTAGTACCGTATATAAGTATCTCAACTGAGCATAAATGAGGTCATACTGATGAGCCCTGTTGATGGCTTCCTCTTCATATTGGGGGAAGGTGGAGGCCACATCTTTGGCAAGGAGGGAGACGAGTGATCTGAGAAACCAATCAAGGCATTGTTGTTTGGTGGTTTATGCTTTACATAAATTATGTCATCGATGCCATTCGTGAATGTGGTCAACGATATATGTAGTTGAGGTTTGTTTAAACTCAGAAAGAATTTTGAGACCATTGTCATGGAGGATTTGTAGTTGAAATAAGGTAAACAATGCTTTGGCCAAATATTCAAATGTTACATGGGACCCTGATTTTTCGTCTACATACCACTTGGTTGATGGGCCAACGAGTGTGCGTTGGAATAACCTTAATCGGACGGAGTCGTCCATGATTTTGTTTGAAGAGAACCATAAGTGGAAGGTCATGACATGGTTGGTAGGGTCATATCCTACCTTTCCTTCGAACTTGGGGATGTTTGAAGGTAGTTTGGTGGGCATTGCAGGCCATGTGGGGTTGTGCAATATAGGATCTTTCGTGAGCTTGTTCAGATCCAATATGTTGAGGAAAGCCAAGTATGGCATCTGAAGTGGCAGCGACAGATTAGTTCCAGCCATTCTGTGAGAGTTTTGTGTACCTAACCCTTGAGGGTGTCGAGGTGGGGTTGTACTTCCCCCTTGGGAAGAAGTTTGCCCCCACTTCCTTGTAAAGGAGAGAGAGTGGATGGTTGACCTTGGGAAGTGGACCCAAGTAAAGTGGAACCAAGCAAAGCTCATCCCAAGATAGTATCACTCACATGGGTGATAGGGTGGATCCAATGAGTTGGAAAGACTAGGAACTCCCCCTAGAATAGGAGGGAGATTTAGCAAGCGTCTAGAACGACGAGGATTCTGTGGGTCCCCTATGATGTCCGACTAGCAAAGTGGATGTGTGAAAATGGTGATGAGAGCAATAAATGAATAAAAGACTTTGTATAACTTATACCTTTCACAATATATCTCACAATCATTTGAAATCACAAAAGCATCATACATAAATCAGTTTGACAAAGAAGCATATATGTGGGTAGGTGGGTTTTGTCCACATGGGAGAACAAAGAAAACAAATGCTCGTGTCCTAAGAGGCATAACGTCCTTCCTCTCAAATAGCACTGGACATTCCAATAGCACTCAACAGTGGGGTCTGAAGCCACCAAAAGAGGAACTAGTGAAGGATGAAATAATCAATTATAATGAGGGCTAGAGGGTGCATATCCCGAAAGAGCTAGCGATATTTCCCAATAGCCCCACAAAATCGGATCAAGGTGCAATTGAAGCCCACAATTTCCACCTGGGTAGATGTCCTAAAATTCGGTCACTAGGTACCTCGGTCAAAGTGCGACATTTAGATTTTCGGCCTCAGAAATGGGTCACGGGCTTGATCCTGTCCAAGAGGTGGGTCCCTCAAGGGGGGACGCACAAAACAACCAGACCTCGGCCTTCGACCCTTCACGGGTATCTCCTTGCCTTATGGTGTGAGGAACACTTGACTTGGAGGATTTAAAGTTCCCTATTTGACAACTTCTAAAGTTTGAATATGTGAGAACCAGATAATGAGGAGTTTATTTGGATGCCTATCCCTGAGATCCTACCTAGACTAAAAAAATTCTTTTGGCACCTCCTATGGATGAAAACTTAGTGATTTTTTAGAAAATTTTTAGATGTGGTTGTTTGTGAGATTGGGGGTGTGAACTAATATCATTCAAATTAAGTGGGAGTGGATAGTTCCTTCAAGAAAAGGGTGGGGCGTTTCGAAATCCCTTTGGGGGAAACTTACTTCAACCTCCACAATTTAAGATGAAACTGTGTGAGTGAGTAGTGACTTTGTGTGTGAACAAGTGATAAAATGTGCCAAATTTTTAATAAGTTAGGTGTCACCTTGCAACATGTGGACTTTGTGTGGTCCTTACNACCTTGCAACATGTGGACTTTGTGTGGTCCTTACAAGTCTTGATTACCTATCTTACTAGATGCCATTGGTACAAACTTGCGGAATTTTAAAGTCCCTAGAAAACTAGCATGTGGACATATGGGTCCTTACCAATCCTTTAAGCTCCCTAATGTGATTTAATCTAAGAAAGATTCAAAATACTATCCTATATTGTGGACATGTGGGCATGTATGGGCCCGTTACAATAATCTTTAAACTCCCCTAGTGATGTAAAATAAGAAAGTAGCTTAAAAAATGTCCTATCTTTGTAGCATGTGGGAATGTATGGGCCCTTACAAATTTAAGATGTTTTTGAAAAGAAACTAAGAGGAGTCCCAAAGGGGGCTGTTGTCCTCTCCTAAAGATTTTTTCCTCAAGGGAGATGAAATCTTCCTTCAATCGTTTTTATGATTCTCAAGATCGCTCTATGGTGCGAGAGAAGAGCATACTCTATGATTGAAGTTTGATTTCTGGTCCCAATGCAAGTGTTTATATATGCGATATTGAATGATTCCAACTTAACTTTTACAATCAAAGAAAACCATCCACGTGGAAAAATGAAAGCAAAAAAAGCAAAAATATGGATTTTAACCCCCTAAGTGCCTATGTTTTGACTAACCCTTCATGTGGAGAGGGAATATAAGTGTGGTGCACATTACAAATTGCATAGAATCAATATTTAGAAGGCCATGGGCCTTCAAAACATCACAAAAAACCCTTACAATGTGAAATTTATGGACAGATGTGCGGGTCGCAGTGTAGATAGAGGCACATGTGGCGTCAATGCGCAAAGAAACAACGACCTGTTGGCGCAGGTGAACAGAATGTGCTGAGGAACATAGTGTTCGTGGAACACGTGCTCAGAAGGCGTGCTTGTGGGCTGAAAAACCCGTGCACTTTCTGATACACGGTCGGGAAGAAAATTTTAGATGAAATTCTCTTATCTCAGCTCTGAATTTAACTTTTTATAGGTAGGCTTGGGCCGGTTATGATCCTTGCAAGTTAAATAAATAAAAAAGAAGTGATCAAACAACCCAAATGGGAAGGAAATTGATACGTATCCCCAATGGAGTCACCAATCTATTGTATCCTTTTCGTCACTTGAATGAGCAAAAGAGGGACACTTGCAAATCCAGTTGGGTTAGCTGGACATGACATAAGTGAGTGCAAGAGTTAGAAACATGAAGCACAAGAAATAAACAAACAACTAAGCTACTAACAATTAAAGAAAAAAAACTAAAGTGCATAAGGAAATTAGAACCAAAATTAACCAAACAATTGACCAATATTCATGCCACCAATGGATAGATTGTATTAGTGGGAAAACACCAAAGAGAAAGGGAGAATTATGGGTCCCCTCTTCCTCCAAGGGAGGGATCTTGTATCCCCAAAGAGTGAGCTCTTCTTACAAATGGAAAAATAGAAACAAAATGGTGAAGAAATCCCAAGCTCATTCACTCAAGAGGTGATGTGAATAACTCAATGCAATGGTGCTTATATGCTCCAATGAGGAAAGAGGTTCCTTGTAGGAGAATAGAGGCGCCATAACAATACAAATAGATTCTTGAATTCATAGTGCACCCATGGCCTCTTTTTATAGAAAATATTTGAGGCATTATCCAACCGGCCTTTAGTGTGAACAAGGGGCCCTTTAGGGCACCCTTAGGTATTTGACCAACTCCCCACTCAGATTTAGCTCAAATTTGAGGGTCAAATCTACTTGGGAGATGAGCCAAAAGTGGGTGAGGGGACAACAAGTACCACAAATGCGTCATTTATGGAAGTGTGTGGCTTTTCCTGTAAACAGTCACACATTTAGAGCATGTGCGCGGGTTTTCTTGTATAAATTCATGCATTTCGGACATGTGCGCAAGTTTGACTGATAAAGTCATGCATTCCGAGCATGTGCATGTGCTTCCTTTGGTGAATTTGGGCACTTCAATTTTCGACCCAATTGTATAGTTTTTTTCTTTTTGGAAATGCATTTTTGAAGCTGTGGGTGAACTAATAGGTGTTTTGGAGATGTTGGATTCCTGTAACCATTTGCGGATGAGATTTTGATAACAAGCATCATGGAGACACAATCACTATATTCCAAAGAGTCCAAGTGTGAGTTCGGTATGAAATAACTACTTTGCTTGGGACAGATTATCAATGCACATGGGGGTACATCTGTACTAGGAGAAGATCAGGGGCATTCTGGATTGGACAATGCCCAGGATGTGACAGAGTTGAGGAGCTTCTTTGGGATATGCAACTATTACAAGTGATTTGTCAGGGTTTTTTCTCAGCTCGGAGTACCACTTACAGATCTCACTAGACATGGGGCTTTCATCTAGAATGATGAGTCACGTAAATCCTTTGATCACATGAAGGAAGTCATGGGCACATGTCCAGTGTTAGCATTACCAGACTTCACTTTACCGTTTGTACTAGAGTGTGATGCGTCCAAAGAGGGTATCAGAGAAGTTTTGATGCAGGGTCAACACCCCATTGTGTTCGAGGGTAGGAAGCTCAGTTAACCCGAGAGGACCTACTCTATTTATGACAAGGAAATGTTGGCAATCATGCATCCCTTGACTAAATTCAGATAATATTTGGTGGGAAACAAATTTGTGGTCAAAATAGATCACAACATATTAAAGTATTTCCTTGAGTAGAAGGATCTTAGTGAGCACCAATATAAATGGGTGATGAAGGTGAAGGCCTTCAATTTCAACATAGATTATGTCAAGCGGAAGAAGAACATTGTGGTCGATGCACTGTCTAGGAGACCTGCAACATGTTCTTTGATGGAGGTTTCAGTGGATTGGAAATCCCATTTGTTAGTGGAATATTCCAAGAACAAGTTCTCTTGTGAGGTTTTGGATGGACATGTTAAGGATGAAAGGTACAGGGTCATTGATGATGTCATATTCTACAAGGACAGAGTCTACTTAATGCCAGGTTCATGGCTCAAGAAGGAGATCCTAGCAACTATTCATGATTGACCACTAGCAGGCCATTAGGGATTTTACAAAACCTACAGGAAGATTAGAGAGAGGTTCTCATGGAAGGGCCTCAAGCAGGATGTTATGAGGTACATTAGTGAGTGTGTGACTTGTCAGCAGAACAAGTCAGAGCATACGCTTCCAACAGAAATACTTTATCCACTTCCCATTCCAGAGAAGAAATGGGAGAACATATCGATGGAATTTATCATAGGCCTACCCAAGGTTTAGGGTAAGGAATACATCTATGTGGTGGTTGAAAAATTGACCATGTTTTCTCACTGCTATTCCATACCAAAAGATTATAGTGCAGTTCAGTGTTGGCATATTTACAGACAAAAAGTAGAGTATTTGTTTGTTATTGATGGAAAGATCAACACGACGAGAGAATACTTGTTTTCCAATGATAGCAATATTAGCAACAAAATGATAATGGAATGCAGAGATCGAAAGCATAGACTCAACATTCGTAGCGAACAGGAGGAGCGAACAATATGAAGACCAAAGCTCAAAAGTAAGAAGCATTTTTTTAGAAGTTCGGATCAATGGAAATATTGATAATTCGACCAATGCACAGAAAAAGTGAGAAGACTCAGTAGTTGTCCGATCAAGGAAATTGACAGTGTTGATCGTCTCATATAACGGACGACAGTCACATGAGTGACCGTGGGCTTGAGGACCATTGAAAGATCATCGACCGTTGATTGGCTTTGAGAATACCCATCAGCCGTCAGATCCCATATAACTGCGAAGAGGATAAGGCTGAGTACTATCCTCTAACCTCGCGATATGCGAGGTCATGAAATAATCCTGGCCGTTGGAGCCAGAGGAAACGTGGCGAGTGATTGGAATTTCACTGACTTGTGCATTGGAGGAGACAAAGAAGCATGGTGTGGGAACTCACGACATGCGAAGTCGAGAAATGAAGTGCTTGAATGTTTGGCCTGTGGTCTTAGCCAAGGTCACATCGTTGAAGGTGAGAGGAAGGAGCTATCCCAGCTAAGATCCATTTCATATATCACGACATGGGACAGTCGAGGCAGCTCACAGTTGGATCACACGAAACGCGAAATTGCGAAATCACTTTATGGATAAGCGCTTGGTCACAACTGGTGGTCATATGAGAGGAAGGAGCTATCCCAACTAAGCTTGATTTTGGATATCGTGACATGGGAGACTCGAGAAGTCTCATCACAAGATTTCCGAT